>PVIR01020959.1:0-29977 GCA_004026965.1 Petromus typicus | reverse complement strand
AGGAAGCGAGAAGGAGCAGTGTTTAAACTGGTGCGCTGCTTTCCCCCTGTCCACTCGGAACACTGCCTGGGGTCGTGAAAGAAATGCTTTCCTCCCAAGAGCACTGTCTTCCCGGCGCGCTTCCCTTGGGGCCGTCTGGATCCCTGCACGTGGTGCGCGGTTGGTCATCGACCTCACGTGCGCATCCCCATCGACCTCACGTGCGCATCCCCATCGACCTCACGTGCGCATCCCCATCGACCTCACGTGCGCATCCCCATCGACCTCACGAGCGCATCCCCATCGACCTCACGTGCGCATCCCCATCGACCTCACGTGCGCATCCCCATCCACCTCACGAGCGCATCCCCAGCACCGGGCAGCCACGGCTACGAACCGCGCTGCGGGAAAAGGTGTAGCCATTTGGCAGTTAAGCAGAACCTGTGCTGAGTGCATTATGTGGAACTCCTGAGCCTTCTCATCATGTTCCCCAGACTTTGTTAATTTATCCTTAATAAAAGAGTCGCTGAAAGAGAGCTGAGGGGCTTCAGTGCCTTGAGGCTGTTCTTTCTGCTGAAAACTCACCCGAGTGCCTCTGTTTCCTTCCACGACCCCGGACCTTCCCTCGCCCGCGCCGAGCCCGCGCTCGCTGTCCCTGACACCTTTCGTTTCTTTCTCCCTCGGCCCATCTTCTGTCACCTCTTCACACAGAATCCCAGACCTCCCAACGCGCTTCTTTATCCAATCTCAAATGATTCCAATTCTGGTATATAAAAACATATGTTCACATAAATCTAAAACTTACAGAGATAAGTTTCTTCCCTTGATCACAATTTGAACTGCTCTGTTACTACAAATTCCTTGTTGAAGTTCTGACTTTGTGAAATACCTCAGTATTTAAAACTAAAATATACTGCACCACTTTTCCAGTTGTGGGACACAGAATCCCTTTTGTTTCCAGAGAAAGGATGCACCGAGGATGATTTTTACCTGGAGATATTTCTACCTATATATTTAAATGTAAATGAGTCCTAGAATTGTACGTTATATATTGTGAAATAGAAAATTCTCAAAGTAAAATAGGGTGAAGGGGGAAATATAATGATATTATAACAAAAAAGAAAGGAAACAAATTTTATGTATGTAGTGGGGTGGTAGGGTGGGTAGGGCTATGGAAAAAAAATGAGATTTAAGTTGTGTCTTATACTGGTACAAATCCCCATTATAGAGTGCAATCATGATGTGTATATGTTATGTACCAATAAAGATTTCAATAAATAATAAAAAAGAATGTCAATGATTTCGGCTTTGAACATAGGCATCATTTTATTCGATCACTGAGTATCCAGAAGAGTTATAACAAACACTGTCTTCCTTAAAAATTCAGATAGCTTTGAACATCAAAATACTATACTTATGACACCATAATAAGTAATCAATAGCCACCACCAACCTCAAGAACAGTCTTGCTTATAAAAATAGTAATAAATGAAGGTAGAGGACTCTGCAGAACTTACTTCACAGAATATTCATTCTTTGAAATATATATCACAGGAAAGGCATTCATTTATGTAATACAAGTACCAATATCTGCTATCAACTCAAATAAATGAAAGTATAAATAATTCAATTATTTAAATTTTAATAGAAATTTCTGATTTTAATAATAATGGCATTTGTTTTAATACTATTTTAGTAGTATTTATTTAGTATAAGGTAACTTTTCAGAGCAAAACATCGCACACAAAATTCAATTACTATGTATTATTTAAATCACATTCACCTAAAAAAAAGATCTAGAAACTTTTTGCAAAGCTAGATATCATGGTTCATGCCTCTCATCCAAGCACCAGGAGGTTTGCTGTGAGTCTGAGGCCATCCTGGACTGTATGGGGGTATTCTCACTCAAAAACATAAGAAAGAATGCAAGAAAGGCAGGAAGGAAGGAGAAAGGAAAGAAAGAAAGAAAGAAAAAGATGTCTTGCATTTAGTGTGTAAAAAGAACAAGAAAAGCAAGGACATGATGAAAGAATATATTAAGATCATATGAACAAAAGAACTATAGGAAAAGTACTTTTTAATATATAGTATATATAACATTCTATATTTTAAGTTCTTTTTTTTTTAGATTTTTTGAGACAGGGTCTCGCTTTGTAGTTCAGGCTGGCCCTGAGCTCAGCCTCAAACTCACATCACAGCAATCCTCCTGCCTCTGCCTCCCAAGTGCTGGGATGACAGGCGTGAGCCACCACGCCCGGCACTGTGGTGTGTGGTGCTGGTTGCTGCTGGGGTGAGTCTCCACACCCAGTATGGTATGTGGTTACCGGGGATTGAACCCAGGTCCTTGCGCTTGCAAGACAGGTGCCAGAACCACTGAGCTAACTCCCTGGCCCTATATTTTAAGTTCTTCTTGCCATTTCTCACAAATATTAACTTAAAAAGTGAAACAATAGTTATTGCAAGTTGACAGGAAAGAAAACAAGCAGAATGCCTTTTTGGTACGGTGTGGGTGTAACGGTCTGAAGAGCAGCCCCCTGACTGACTATGTAGCTTGCTAAGCAAAGGGAGACACTATTAGCATTAAAGAGGAAAGGGAATTTAGGAATGCAAATGTTGTTGTCACTAAATACATAACCAGTTGAAAATATCTCCAGGGCCACACATGGATGAGAGGTCACATTTGTTCGGGAAAATGAGAAGCTAAACGAAACTTAGAGAAATCTAGAAACAACTGAGAAATCTGGCTCTTTATTACAAAGACGAGAAACATTTTGCAGTGTTCTTTTTTATTTAAATAAGAAATATCAAATTAATCATTTTTTTAAAATCATGCATAGTCATGAAAAGCATTGTCTATAGGCATTCATCTCTTTTCAGGGATAACATTGAAGATAATGTTATTCTTTGGAACTAATTTGGATAACCACATACATCTTTAATGCAATTTCATGAGACAGCTAAGTCCCTCTTGCCTCCAAATATTCCCATTCCCTCAACCTCAACTTACTGCTATGCCATCATGCCATTCTCTCCCCTGGGAAACTCCGTATTAAAGGAGGCAGCTATGGATGGACTAGGGAAAACAATGAGAGAGGATGGAGTGAAGATGCCTTAGAACTACTGCAGAGAGTGAGAAAACACATTAAGAATACTTATTAATATAGGCCACAAATAGAAGGCAAGGCTTACTCTACAGCTGAGAAACTGATTATATATTAAACTCTTACTAGAAGTACTTCTTATCTAGGGACATTCTTTGATCAATTCTTCATTTGCCATGGGCATAATATCTCTCAAAGTGTAAGCATAATGAAATGAATTTGCACCTAATTCTGGGCATGTGTTACTTTTGCATCACTAGGCCCAAATACCTGACATATGCAACTTAAAGGGAAAAGATTTATTTCAGCCCACAGCCTCCGAGGACACACAGTCCATGGTTGGCTGGCTCCAGGCAGAAG
Source organism: Petromus typicus (assembly GCA_004026965.1). Taxonomy (NCBI): domain Eukaryota; kingdom Metazoa; phylum Chordata; class Mammalia; order Rodentia; family Petromuridae; genus Petromus; species Petromus typicus. The sequence goes on along the minus strand of PVIR01020959.1, from coordinate 26,537 downwards.
CATCATGACAGAAGGGCACGGTAGAGCAACTCGCTCACTTTGTGACAGCTGAGAAGTGGGGCACTGGGGGGAAGCCAGAAAACACGAGGCCGGGCTCAGATACTGCGTCCCGGGTCACGTCTCAAGGACGACCTTCCTCCCCCAGGCCCGCCTCCCAGTAGCTGGGCATGACTCAGCAGTGGATTAACCTGCCAAGGATGTCGGTCCCTCACCACGCAGTCATCTAACCAGGGCCTCTCTGTCCAATAGAGCTGGCATCAGGTGAATCATCATAGAGCAGGAGCTTTTCTTTCAATCAAAATGTGTTTAAGAGCCAGGAGTGGTAACGCACAGCTGTAATCCCAGTACTCTGGGAAGCCGAGGCAAGAGGATCACAATTTTAAGCAGTCTAGGTACTTACAGTTTAACAAGATCTTGTTTCAACATAAAAACAACAAGAAGGACTGCGGATGTAGCTCACTGCAGAGGTCCTCAGTTCAATTCCATATATATACAAAATGTTTTTCAATCCGGTTTCGTATCTATTTACTGAGCGGCCACTGTATATAAAGCATTCTGTTGTCATATTCACCACTCACCACAATGGTGAGAAAATGATAAGCTCAAATATTTTCGAGTATAGCACTTTAATTTACTTTGTTATATTTTTAAAACTGAGATCATAAGATCACAGACTGGATGTGTGAAAGAAACCAATAATTTCAATTGATTTTGTTCCCACATCTGCACTACAAGCACTGATCAGTAGTTATAAGTTACACCAATTGATTACAGAGGTGTTGAAAAAATTTTTAAAAAGCATAAGGAAAGATTTATTAAAAAATACTATAGTCAAACCAGAGATTTAGCTCAAGTGATAGTAAGCCTATCATGGAGGAACAAGGGCCAAATTTGATCCTGGACTCGGCAAAAAAAACAAAAAAACAACTATAATCACTTGAACATAAGACACCTGTGCAGAACATGAAACTTGCAGCATCTATGTACTAGACTAAAGAAAAAAAACTTTATTGAGTGAACTTATAAAACATTTTAATAAAGAAATTTTTTGCCAAGATACAAATGTGATTGGAAAAGTGACTCACTATTTCTGGATTTTAATAGAAAATTTCTTAGACGTGAAAGACTTCCTTGATATATCCGGCCACGGTCAACGTGTCTCCATTTCCTCTCACTGCCCCTGAAGCCTAACATTTCTCTGCACTGTAAGCTGGTTCTGTGACCAAAACAACAAAACAAAATAAAAGCCCCTTGACTACTTTCTTATTCTGGAAAGGTGATGGTTTAACTACAGATAGTGATATGATACATGGACCAGTGATTCTAAAACATAAAGTATTCTCAGCGAGAGTCTGGGAGAATTGTCTAAAAAGCATAAATTCTTTACCTGCCACTTCAGACTTTATGAACCAGGATTTCTATGATCTGGAAACACATTTTGTAATAACTCAACTATAATAGGGAATTAAGTCTCCAGATGCACAACATAGTTTTTAAATAGAACAAGTGAAAATACACAGAACTCTTACTCTTAACAAGACAGACAATGTCAAAGCTTCAAAGTTCATATAATTAGAAAAATAGAAGATTCTAGAAAAATATCTGAAAATATCTAAAGGCCTGCTTCTCAGGACATAAGGAAGAACCCTTGGAAAAGAAATATTTCCAAGAAAAAAAAATAAAGCTGAACTAAAGAGATGCCTTTAAAATCCCACAGTAAAGTAGAAAAACAAGCAAAGGGGAAATATTTAGGATATGTATACATAAAGTAAAGTAAATTAAAATGAAAAATTAAAAGGTATGCAAACATTCCTCTAACTGTTCACAAAAAGAAAGAAAAGCAAAACTATTCCAGTAGAAAATCTACATTTCCCTATACTACCAAAGGAAGGTATCTGAAGCACAAGCACACGTGGGTAACTCTTCAACCTTGAATGCAGAAATTCGAGATACAAATACTCTTCATCTATATAAAATTCCTAGAAAAAGAAATCAAATAATGCAAATAAAAATGATAAAGTAATAAAATACATTCTTGTCCAAAGTTTATGATGATGCAGAATAAACCGCAGTACTGCAATACAGCATACACTGTAAATGAAATGTTATCAGATAGTAGGTGGATGGGAAAAAACAAAAATTAAAAAATTAAAAACAAATTAATAAAAAAGTAAGACATAACATGATAATTAAACATAGAAGGAAATATAATAAAGAGGAAGTTACACTGGAAACAAAATTTAATAACATTCCAAGGAATAATAAAATTAAATAAAAATATAACAAAGAAAGATTAAAAGTAATTCAGAAAAATAATTGAGGAAAAAATGAGACAAAAGTAATATTAATCAGAAAACTCATAAGAATGATAACAAAAATGAAAGATACATTGTGAGTGTGCAATATACATCTAATTGGAGGACTCAATTGAAATAGTACAAAGAGTGACAATATATAGGGGAAATTGGCCCCCAAGAGTCAATTTTGAGGGATATAGTATAAAAATGTTACACATGAGAGACATCACAGAAGTCAGCCCTCCAGTTTTTGGATTTTGTCAAACGCTTTTTCTGCATCTATTGAGATGACCATATGGTTTTTCTCCTTGAGTCTGTTTGTGTAGTGTATTATGCTTATTCATTTGCGTATGTTGAACCATCCTTGCATCCCTGGGATGAGTCCAATTTGGTCAGGGTGTATGATCCTCTTGATGATTCTCTGTATTCTGTTTGTCAGTGTCTTATTGAGGATTTTTGCATCAATGTCCATTAGGGAGATTGGAATGTAATTTTCTTTTGTGGTTGAGTCTTTCTCTCTTTTTGGAATCAATGTAATGTTGCTTCCAGGAATGAATTTGGGAGTACTGCTTCCTTTTTGATTTCATTACAGAGTTAGAGAAGTTGTGATATTAACTCTTCTTTGAAAGTTTTATAGAATTCAGTAGTAAAGCTATCAAGACCAGGGCTTTTCTTTGTTGGTAAGTTTTTTATTGCATTTTCAAATCAAAAATTGACATTGAGGTGTTTAACATTTTTATATCTTCTTTGTTTAACTTTGGAAGTTCATATGTATCTAGCAGTCTATCCATTTCTCCTACATTTTCCATTTTTCTGGAATACAGATTTCCAAAGTAGGTGTTTATTATCCTCTGGACTTCTGCTGGATCTGTGGTGATTGCCCCCTTTTCATTCCTTATAGCATGGATGTGAGCCTTCTCCTTCCTTTGTTTGATAAAGTTAGCTAGAGATCTGTCAATTTTGTTTATCCTTTCAAAAAACGACCTCTTTGATTTGTTGGTGTTTTTATATTGTTCTTTTAGTCTCCATTGGATTAATTTGTGCTCTGACCTTTATAATTTCCTCCTTGTACAAGCTCTGGGTTTGCTTGCTGCTCTGTTTCTAGTCACTTGAGGTTTGGTATTAGGTTGCTTATTTGAGCATGTTCTGTTTTCCAGGTGTATGCATTCACTGCTATGAATTTCTCTCACAGAACTGCTTTCATTGTGTCCCATAAATTCCTGTATGTTGTACTGGGGTTATTGTTTAATTGCAAAAACTGTTTAATTTCTTTTTTTAATTTCCTCTGTGACCCGTTGGTTGTTCAGCAGAGTGCTATTCAATTTCCATGTGTTTGAGAGGATCCTGGAATTTCCTTTGCTAGTAAGCTCCAATTTCAAGGCTCCATGGTCTGACAGTATACAGCAGATGATTTCAATTTCTTTGCAGTTACTTAAATATGTTCTATGAACTAGTATGTGGTCTATTTTGGAGAATGTAGGACTCTGCTGATTGAGCTTCAGTTGCTTCATTTTTCCTTGAATTTCACTGTGGTGATGATCTTTGTATCTGAGTTTTTAAATTTTTTCTCATTTCTATTCTGCTATCCAGCATCAAAACTTACAGTAATGACTTTATGAGCCTGCACTCAACACCACCATTCCCCATGTTTTTTATCATACCTCATAAAGATACTTGTAAATTGGAAATTAATCACGGAATGACCACAAAGAAAATTTCCAAATTGAAAATTAAAAATTATACTTTTAAATAATCCATGGATCAAAGATGAGTTCTCAGAGGAAATGCATTAGCTGTGCCAGCTGCTATAGCAAAGTATCTGTTACTGCACAGCATAAACAGCAGACATTTATTTTCCTGGATTCCGCACTCAGTTCTATCCGTGGTACCACCCCCTTGCCATGGCCTGAGTGGTGGAGAAAGAGAGAGCGCTGCTGTCTGTTCCTCTTCAGACTAGAACACTAGTCCCATGGAGGCAGGCCCACCCCCGCTACCACATGTAAACTCAATTACTCCAAAAGGGCTTGTCTGACACTTTTATATAGGAATCTAGGGAGCACACAAATGTTCAGCCCATAATAGGAAGTTACAAATACTCCAAAAAAAATGAAAATGAAAATTTATCAAAATTTATAAGAAGTAGCTACAACAGTGCTTGGAAGATTATTTAAAGGTCAAATTCAGGTATTAGTCAAAGGAAAGCTCTGAAATCAATAAAAGTGTCTCTTTAGAAACCATGAGAGAAAACAAAGAAAAACAAAAGCAATCAGGAGAAAGCAAATTTAAAGACGAGAGCAAAAATAAATGGCATTGAAAAGGAAGAAACAACGAACCAAAAAGAGATAATCTGAAAAGAACAATAAACAAGCCTCTGGTCAGACTGATTATGCAAATGTAAATTCATTCCATATCCTGACTTATAACAGAGCACTTCAGGTCTTCAGATTTTGTGACCTTAGATCTTGGGACTATATGTCTATAACTCTCTACTTCCATCTAATGTCAGAGTAAGGACAATGCAGAAAGCTTCTTCCCAAAATGTGGGAACCTCAATATAGTCTAATGAGAGCTTTTGACACAGAAGCAACTAAGACTTTAGTAACATTCCTTTTGAAGACAAAGGAATAAATGACAAGTTAATCATATACATATGTAGGTAATGTACTGATAAGCTGCACTTTAATTCTAGATGGCATCGACATTGGACATCTCACCAGGTTCTGACTCTCTGGCCCCCTTCCAGGAACCATACCTTTGCTTTCCAAAATATGATCTCAACAATTTCACTGCAACCAGACCAAATGGAAAAACAAAGCCAATTGGCTACAATTCCTTTTCCTCCAAAGAAGCTTTTGAAATTCTTCTGATACGCTTTTAAATTTGTCCATTTTATAACTATTCCAAACCTAGAACATTTATTTTACTTGTTTACTAGCTCTATAGATAGATCTATACCTTCAAATAATTTGTGAATAAGTGAGGCAGGCACAAAATAAATACATAAAGCAGCAGATAATCTATAATCTAGGGCTGTGAAAAATGCTATGATTCCTGTGGCACCAGCTGTGAATACTGTAGGGACTTGGAGAAGAGGTCAGTGATGGCGGAATGCCCTCCACATGTCAGGTTATACCTAGAGGGAAAGACACGCTACTCAGAAATGAGAAACACATGAATAAAAGTAAAGCAATACAAAGATCCAAGGATTAAGAAAGATTAGTACGACTATCGCCCAGGATGCACATTTAAGACAAAATACCATTTGAGAAACTTGACGCCAAGCATAGCGGTTCAGACAAAGTCAGTGGTAAAGTAGTGGAGAAAAGGGGTATACTTGAAGAACGTGATCTTTGGAAAAAGGTGAGTGAATAGAAACATGTTTTGTTGAGAAAGTAGAACACCAAGCAGCCCATCGAGTGTTATACCTAAAAGAAAGCTGCAGAAAGAAAATAAAAGACACGTAAAATATTGTCCAAGACGGATCTGACTGTGCTTAATGAGTACAGGTAAGAATTAAACATTTTCAAGTCTGCAAGAATGTGACTAGATAAAGAAAGCAGCAAAACAGAAAAAATGGAGAAAGTAATTGTGGATGAGATGGTGCAAGAATGATCACTGAGTTTCACATGGTGGAAAAATTCTCAGCATAGATCAGAGAACCACAGACTCAAATCTCTGAACTCTTTACATGGACTCAGCAGAGTCACATACACACACGTGCACCATACACACACAAAAATAACCGGTGGCTAAGGAAAAGTGATAGTGAAAGAAGACAGCTAATGACTCAAGTCAAGTTTTGTCAGCGTGCAGTTAGGAAAGGACAGAGAAAACCGGGTTCAGGAAGCACAGGAACAGCTGGAGAACATAGAAGTTTTTAAACCCGAAAACTTCCTTCAACAGCCACATTCACAGCACTTAAACATGAAACAAGCACAAACTATCAACACTGTCAGGGTATACTAATTCCGCCACTCGACATGTTCATGACTGTGGCTTTATGGTCCAGCTGGAGAGGGCGTATATTTAAAAAAAAAAATTAGTCAAACTATTGGTTAGCACCGAATAATAAAAGAAAAAAACTTCATCACTGGTCATTTGAGAAATGCAAATTAAAATAGCAACTGAACATCTATCTCACTGTAGAAAGAATGACTATTTTAATTATCTATTTTTGAGTTTATTGGTAAATTTAAGTATACATTATGATCACATTCATTATTGAGAATTTTTGCCTGTACATAACATATCTTGATTCTTATTTTTTTCCTATTCTCTGGCCCTCCCCTGAGCTCCTCAGCCCCAGAAAGGTGAAATTTGATGGGTGCAGAGTTTCAGTTTTGTAAAATGCAGAACATAGAAGTGGATGTTAGTGATGACTGTGAAGCACTATAAATGTACTTAGTATCAAGGAATTGCACATTTAAAGTAACTGATCATCAATTCTATGTTATGTGAATTTTGTCATCATAAAAACTGAAAAGAAAAAACCTATGCCATTTTTTTGTACAAAAACTACTTCACTGTGTTTTGTGTACTGTTATTTGTTATTGTTATAAAAGGTGTATTCTTCTCCACCCCCCGAATAAGAAAATAGTCAGCTATTTATATTGGATTACCCAGCAGTTTCTAATGACACATAGTTATTAAAATATATTTTTCTCATTAGAGAAAACTTTCATTTGAAACAGCTTTTCATGAAAATTTATGATGTATACAAGGAAAGATATAACATAAATTTCTCATAGAATTCAAGTAATTACATCCTTTGTCTGCAAACTTCTGTGGAATGTAGATATCATATTCAACCCAGTCTCTAAATATTAGAGGTGTAAGGAAGCTTATATTTCTATTCTTACTCCTCTTTAACATTGCAAATAAAGAAAATGAAGCCTGAAGAAGCTAAATGGTTGCACAAGATCATCCTCAGAAGCAGAGAAAAATTGGGACAAGGACATGAGTCCACAGTATGCTTCTGACTACAGAACACTCTTTTCAATGCAGTGTTCCTCTTGCATAATGCGGGATGCTTGTGCAGGAATCTCCTGCTGAAATCACACTGATAAAGCCCTTGGAGGGTTAGTCTTACAGAGAAAAGATCCAGGGTACTATATTTCAAACTAATTGTTGCATTAGAGTATTACTTATTTCAATTAGTCTGAAAATAAATATCTGCAAGACACAGTATAATGCTGGACTCTGAAATTATTCATAAACAAAACTAATCAAAGAGTTAGATGTTATCAGCAGTGTGACTGTAGAATGAAAGGTAGCATCATTCCCAAACGTAGGAAACTTTATGACTTATAATCTATAAATTGCCTTTGCCCAATAGTCATTTGCAAGACTGGAGAAAGAGCAAAAAAATAAAAGAACCAAGAACCACGTGACTCTGTTATTTTGTACCAATTGTTCTCTTTGCACCCTGTATCTTGGTAGCTGCAAATCTGATTCAATAATTCCTGTGTCTTTCAAAAGAGGAAAAGTTGCTCTTTCTTTCATCCTTTTAGGTAAACTAATGACAAGCATTCCAGAGGTACAGAGACATTTCCCTGCGGAAGTCAAGTTCAATACCTGAATATGAGCCAAAGATTGTCTTCATAATTAGATACTTTGCATCCACTTAAATAATACCATATCTCCCAGGATTACTGGGGCACATGAATGTTCCGGGGATGGGCTAAACAAGGCTGAGTATGAACAGTGAACTAATCCCTCTGAAAAGCACTTAATCTCTTTGCCCAGTCAATCCTGGACTTTTGTAGCTTGTTGTGAACAAAATACCCACAGTTGGCAGTCCAGAGAGGAGTAGAATTTTTGAGTTAAAGAGCAAGAAAAATTACCTTATATCACAAAATAAAGTATTTACCACAATAAGAAAGGGTGCAGAAAATGCTTGCCCTTCAAAGTTGATATTTTTCATCAAGGAAAAGCAAATTTCCTTCAAGTTAAATAAGATTAAAAATTGGATTTATGAATCTGTCAGGCATTGCAGAAAACATCAATTACTGGTTGTGAGAAATAAGAGAACTGTATCCAGTTTTGGCAGCGAGGAGTGTGTAATTTAGTGGTATGATGTCATGAGCAGTATGATTGGGTGGTAGTCCGCATCCCCAACTCTGTCATTTCCTTGTGAGTTTGCATGACGCTCTTGGCTGGCAGCAGCACAGCCAGCCCAGGGTATGATAGTAAAGGATTTCATCAGGCCCCATTAGGGAGAACTCAGCATGAAACACTACTGTTTCCACATTATCTTGGGATTTCTTTTCCCTTAAACATTGCTATTGTTAAAATAATAACATAAATTAGCCTATATATGAAACCCAAATATATTCTAATAGTCAAAGTCTAATAAAGTGAGTATGACCTTGGAGGACTCAAAGTTTTTACGTACTGTCACAGTTGGCTCCAGGGCTGGGATGCACTCTGAACAGCTCGTCAGCAGCAGAGTTCTTAAGCACTTACATACACACAGCTCCCAGATCACCAGATGATGTGCTCTATGGAATTACCATCAAATATTTGGTCTATTCCTGATCAAACTTCATTATGAAGTTTTCAAGTGAAAGAGCAATCATGACTGAAACTTCAGACACCTTAAAAACCATTGACAATGAGGCTGAAGTAAACACACGCTTTGATAAGAAAGAGCAGAGGTTAAATCATGACCATAAATCCAACAATCCACATTGTTGAACAAGAAAGAACAAATTTTAAAGAGATCAGCATCAACCTCAGAAAACCAAGAGGGTAAACCAACTCCAAACCATTGACAACATAGCCATTAAGTTTGCAGAACACTAAGGAATGTCCATAGAGCAAGACCCCCTGTGGCGTGGCTTTGAAGAAGTGGCTTTGAAGAAGTATTCCATTCTTACCAAAGTGGCATGTGCCTAGTTGGTGTGGAGACCAAGGTGCAAAAAGGCTAGCTTGGCACCCATCCTGATTAAGGTTTCTGTTTTCTCTTAAGGTGTAAATGTAGGTAAGACCACCTTGAAAAGGAAATTATAAAAATAGGAGTAGGGAGAAGTTGTAGGTTGGGAGGAGGACTTACATTTTACACATTTTATCTTTTCCACGTTTGCCAATGTTTATTGAGAATGTGCTCTTTATTCAAAAATATAAATTTAAAATAAAAGAGGTTAGGGGAGCAGCCCATTTCTCCTTCCTCTGAAGACAAACACGTTTTCCTGGCTCTTTTTTCCCTCCCCAATCCCGTCCTCCTATCCCTTCCCTATGTGGCAGCTGGTGTCCATCTTCTCTCCTATCCTCACTTTCTAGTCTGAAGGTAACACTGAGGACAAGAAAATTTCTACCTTTTCAGTTCTATTCTCTCTTTTTCCTTGGATTTCCACCCACAGTCTTTCCATTTAAGACCAGTATTATTGGCCTATAAAAGAGTATTCATCAGAGAAATTTAATTTTCTGGATATTGAGTTGTTCTCATCCATATAGACGTCTTTCACTCTTGAGAATTTTAAATGCTCTCTAAATCACTTTCAAGAGTTTCAAACAATATTGCTAAGATTCCACATCCCCATTCTAAATTATTAAATAACCATGAAAGTAACATACAAATAATGCATGTATGTGAAATTACGTTCTATGTATGTATAATGTTGGATAATCATTAAAGTTACTAAAAAAATTAGCAATACTGCTATTCATAAAAAGCAACACTTGTCATAGTTTGATTTGTAAGTCTGTCTGCTTAATTCTTCTATTCACACTTTTAATTTTATGTTCCCTCCCGACCTGAGCAGAAGGAGGTCTCTCTCCATCCTCTCTTTTAGGAGAGGTCCATTTCCCCAGCCCCTAAATTCTCAAAATTACAACCTAGGTTTCACTCCTACAAGCAGTTCAAAAGCTCAGAAGTTGACATGGGGCATTGCTATGTTATTAAGAGTTGACATCCTGAGGAGAGGAATATCTGCATTCCTAGCTCTCTTGTGAAAAATATAAGGGCAATTTCCTTTCCTTGTACAAATTTTGAATCAGTACTGTCTCTATGTACAAAGAATTGAGTTTATTGCTTGACTTTATATTTATAGCTGAAATAATTATGGCTCAATTTTCCAATAAGGCCTGCAAATAAATCTCTTCCAAAGCCACTTTTCCTTGCCTGGGATTTTCCTTTGGATTAATGGACAACATCAGTTTTAGTCAATTTGAGCTGTTTTGACAAACACCAGAATTGAGTGTCTGACAATAGAAACTGTGTTTTTAAATCTCAGTAGCCAGAAGTCCCAGCCTGTCAGCCCCACTGGGTTCTGGTAGATTGCAAGCAGCCACCTTCTTCTTAAGAAAGTCCTCATGTGGTAGAGGGAGTGAGCATGAGCTCTTTGGGTCTCTTTTGAATTTTGAAGGTTCTACTTTCATGACATATTGACTCTTCCAAAGATCCCGTCTCCTAATACGATAATGTTGGGGATCAAGATTTCAACATGTGCTTTGAGACAACAGAAAAGTGTATAATAGTATCATCTGCAACACATTACTGCATAATTAATACAGCATTTAAAAAAGAAATCAAGAAGTCTTTGATTGTGGGGGATGGAAACCTGAGTTTACAAAATTAGACCCTTTCCCCAAATAAGTCAGATCCACGAAGAACCATGGAATAAGAAACGTGAGGATACAATCTACTACTGTTCACCATAAGCGTCTGCTCTTCAGAGTGCCAGACACAGCTTCACGCCTCGTAGTCTCAGACCTCCACTAGCAGAGCCTGTACAGCCGCCTGTCCTCCTCCGTCTCCAGCCCAGCCAGGTGGCCTCCATGTCGCTTCCCCACAAAGGCTGGCGCCTTCTCTCTCTGTGCTAGCTCACACCAGAGACAGCATTTAATCAAAATATTTATTGACTGTTAGTTACCACATGACAGAGATTAAGGAAATAGTACATATCCCAAAGGAACATGAAGGCTTGTGAGAATTCAAACCAATATATAAGTAATAGTTTAAGGAAATAAGTATAATGAGACACTAACACACACAGTTATACAAGCATATACTTCTCCCTAGCCTTGGCCTAGCCTTTCCCACTGCTTTATAACTTATTTTTGTTCAAAGATAACAAAGTATTAAAATAGTTTCTTAAACAAAGTCAGAACTCAATAATGATTTTCAAAAACCTAAATGTAATGCATTTTTTCTTCATCAGTCTTAATACTTTAATGCAAAAGAGATAATAAGCATTTCTTTACTGATTGTATTTTGTGATATAAAATTTAACTTCTGATTTAAATGTCCTATGTTAGTCTTTCAGGTTAGGCAGTTTAAATGGCAGGAATTTATTTCTTACAGTTCTAAGATCTGAGAACCAGGAATTATGAATGGGGGGAGACATGATTAAGTCCATACACTGACTAAAATATATTAGGTCTCTTTATGATAATGTCCTTTAAGATTATGTCTTGAGGTATAACAAGGTGAAACTTTGCAATGAAGTTTTTTTCAGTTTTGTATTGAAAAATCTTGTTTTATAATGAATTTAATTAAATTCTACATGCACACAATAACTAAAAAAAATACATATATGTGTGTATAGCATTTTAATGTAAATCCTTTAATAAGTTGTTTGCTAAGAAAAAAAAAAGTAAGTTTGTTACTTATATCATACCATTCTGCAGATATCTCCCAGACTTACTCTGGTCTTAGCCATGTGACTTCTGATCAATCAGACACTGACAAATGTGAGGTAAGCAAAGGCTTGAAAGAAGCTTGTGCACTGGGCTTGTCCTTTTCATGTTCTCAGATGTCCCTCAACCGTACGAATAAGCCGAAGACTATGGACAAAGAGAAACACTTGGCTCCACTGAACCCCAAGTCTAATCATTAACCAAGCCGCATGGCAGAACCAACCAGTACCATCACCCTTGTGCATATAAACCCGGCCGAGATCAGCGTAAGGTCACATGGCTGACCCTCAGCCCGAACTACCAACTCGCTGAATCTTCAGCAGTGTTCATGCTTATTGTCTTAATCTAAGTTCTGTAGTGCAATAGTTTATTGCACATCAAAAGCTAATCAACATGGAAAAAAAAAAAAAAACTCAGAACTAAGAACACTAAAACATATTCATTTAAATGGAAATGAAGGGCCAGGGATTTAGCTCAGTGGTTCCGGCAAGCGTCTGGCAAGTGCAAGGGGCCGGGTTCAAACCCCGGTAACCACATACAACATTGAGTGTGGACACTCACAGCCAGCAGCAATCAGTACCACATACCACAGTGCCAGGCGTGGTGGCTCACGCCTGTAATCCCAGCACTCAGGAGGCAGAGGCAGGAGGATTGCTGTGAAGTGAGCTGGAGGCTGAGTTCAGGGCCAGCCTGAACTACAAAGCGAGTCCCAGTCTCAAAAAAAAAAATTAAAATAAAATTAAATTAAAATAAATAAATGGAAATGAAGAAAATTAATTGAGCATTTTAACACATGTACAACAAAATTGGTGAAAATTTTCAGTGATTAAAGAAAAGCTTCCCCAAATCAGTATACCACTGGACAGCAAAAATGTAAGAATGTGCCATAGAGAAAGACTGTCAGCAAAATGATGTCCAAATCACTCAGAAAAGAATAGTAAAGGAGATTGAGTTAAAATCAAAGTTTTATGAGATATCACTCCATGTTGTAGCACACCCTTGAGAAATGAGATAAATTTATGCTAACTTGGCTAAAGACTCATAATTTGGCGGTGGAAAACTGAATTGAAACTGTTTAAAAGAAGTATAGTGCAGCATTTTATGTCATACAAATCAGTGGCCACAGAAGCACTGTGCTAAATCATAATTAAATGCTTTTCTATCGATTTCTGAAGAGTATGCCAGTGAAAAACAAGAGTGCTATCCAATATAAAAAAAAGAGAGAGAGAAAAGATGAAGGAGGACAATTTCAGATTTAGCCAGCAGGTCCTGCCAAACAACGAGCTATGCACTTAGCAGAAGAGGGGAAGACGGAGAAAGACGAGTGTTCAGATCCTGAAGGGAGTAGGCAGGTCCTCGCTAATGACTCAGCTTTCTGAAGCAGGAAAAGCCTAGTTCAGTAGCTCTTCATTTGCTACTCTATCTTACATAGATAAATTAGCCTGTCTACCCCAGTCAGAGAAGACAAGGTCTGCAAAGCCCTAATCAGAGTCCAAATCAGAGTCCAGGACTGTGAGTAAAGTTCCCTGGGAGGAGCCGAAGTGTGATGCCACCTGAGACTGCCACCCAGGAGCCATAAAAACCACAGCTGGAGGTTCCATGATGAAAGAACAGGAAGAACTGCACACAGACCGTCAGTGACGAGCACCGATAATATGTTGTCCAACCTGAAACCATCTTAAGAACAGAAACCTGAGCCATGGTGGTCCTGAGGCTACAAGTATAAACTTGAATGGCCCCATGTGTAAAGTCAACAGTTCACTGAGTTATCTTATGGAAGTTCATATCACAAAGAAATTGTTAAAGGAAAATGTTGTAAAGAAGTACAAAGAGGATGAAGAGGAAGTTGCTTGAAGATTGTGAGTTAAAAATATAAAGATCGCCCAGATTCACACACTAGACAAGGGACAGGGTGCTGTTCACATCCAGGAGGACCCAGAACTTCTGAGATCCAGAAAACCAACATTCTCAGCAAGAAGAGATGCATCCTGGGAGTTGGTGATTTCCTTTTAAAACTGCTTGTGAAATCAAAAAGTTGAGCAGTAGGTAAGGGGCAATTCCTGGTAGATATTTAGGAAAGGAAAGAAAACCTTTTGTGCTTTATTATCCATCCATTTTTTTAAAATAATAGAACTGTTTTAAATGATTTGAAGGTATCCAGCAGACAAGACTTGGAAATCAGAAGGTTATTTGTTTACTGAGAAACACAAAATAAATGCTCTAGTACATATATTTATAATCATGGCAGGAACTAGAAAGAAAATTTTTTAAATGTTGTAATGGAGAGTATTGACACATGCTAGGTCAACTAATAGTTGATAAGGAAAGCCCTGAGATGATTCATTTTGAGATCAGCCTCCAAACTGAAAATGGTCAGATAAAGACTTTAAGAGAAGAATATTTCAGACGGAAACACAGCTGGCAAATTGAGTCTTATAACAAGAAAAAACAACATACCTGTGATAAAGGAAGTGAAGGACAGGATGACAGAAGGTGGGTTAGAGTCGGGGGCGCGGGGCACATAATGTGAAAACTCTGTTTTACTTGAGTTTGTCCAGAAGCAATTAAAGGCTCTCCACTGGGGAGAAACACGATCCAATTTACCTTTTAAAAATAACACCTGTTCTCCAAAAAACAGGTTGTAACTGGAAAAGAAGAGAATCTGGAAAACACCCAATAGCTTGTTGCATTAGTCTAGCAGAAGGGTGTTTTCAAAACTAAATTGTTAACTTACAAACACACACACAGACCCTACTCATGTGGCAGAAAACACCCAATGGCTTGTTGCATTAGACCAGCAGAAGGGTGTTTTGGATTAAGAAAGAAGGAAATAAGCTGATTGATTGCTCCGTGTTTTGTTATGGCTTGGATGTGGAACTTATGAGAAAAATAAATAAAAAATGAGGTCACTATTACTTAGCAACCTAGAAGAACAATAAATGGATAGAAATATTAATTACTTTGATTTTCTCTTTTTCCATTGTATACATGCATCGAATTATTACACTCTATCCCATAGCTCTGCATAACTCTCATCAGCCATTATGTTTAGCGAATGCAAGGTCAAATATTTTGTTTCAGCTTTCTTTCTTGACTCACAAGAATTTAATACTAATAAATCACTTCCACCAGAGGCTCAAGCTTATCTAAGTTGTTCTTATCTAAACTTAAATAGAATGCCTATCCTTCTTCTTCTTGCTCTCTTGTGATAAGGGAATTTTCAAAACTAAGTTGTTAACTTACAAACACACACACAGTCCCTACTCATGTGGCAGAGAACACACAAGGAGAACGGAGTCTCCTTTGTCTCCCTCTAGACTTGAGGGAGGTCCCTCTGTTCTCCCAAGACCTCTAAATTTATGGCCAAAGCCTAGGAAAGAGAGTAAGGGATACGTCTCTGAGTTTCACTCAAGGTTATGGAATGTTTCTGGCAAAAAGTGTATTAGGATGATCAAAAAGAACACAATTTGCTATTCTGATTGAGAGACTTTAACTTGAAATTGAAAGGGGTGAAATACTCTCAGTTAAAATTAGGAAAATATCAAGATAATCAATATCACCTTTTACTTTAAAAAGAAGAGAATATGAAAGTGCATGAGATGCTCAGTAATTCAAAGAACATAAATAAAAGTACAAAACTCTCCATCTTTTTATCAAATATGTACCAATGTGCACAGGATAGATTCGGGGAAAAGTCAGGGTGAACTTGAAGCTTAGCAGAGACCAATTTTGCCTTATAAATATCAACACTTGGTAGTACAGAATTCATTATGAGAAAAGTAGTCAAAAGATGTATCCTATTTAAAAGAAATCAATCAGATAAAAATGTAAGCAAAATAAAACTACAGCTAAGGAGTTTTTAACAGAATATAAATGCATAAAAATGAGAACATCATTGACCAGCACAACAACTTGGAGGAAGAAAAAGAGAACCAAGGGTATACTACGATGGGGGATTCTGTAAGGGGGATTCATCCTGCAGAAAAAATATTGAACATGTTTTTGAAATGAACAGCAAAGTTGGACTTGAGTTATGATGAAGACAAAAAAAATGTAGGAGGAGACTTTCCTCTCCTGCCTTTCTGCTACCATGGCAGAATTTCTGCTCCACGAAGGAGGAAATCCAGAAAAACTTATGTCACTTTTGCACCTCTTTTATTGACTCCCTTATAAAGAAAGAGAAGTGAGCTATCTGACTACAATAAATAGAGAGAACCTAACCTCAACTGATTTACATTCTGACTGAGACAAAATAATGGCGTGAAAATCAAGTGCTACCCTGTGTTCTTATCTCCTTTGCTCATTTCTTGGACTTTGATATGGATGAGTCCGTGATTACCTTTCTAGATGGATAATTTTCTGGATAGCCTACCTAGAAAATTATAGGATGCCTCTGAAAACAAAGTACCATGTTTGCTTCAGTTTGTTCTGAGAGAAGGTCTCACGTTGTAGTTTAGGCTGCCCTTAAACACAATATGTAGCCCAAGCTGGCTTCAAACTTTCAATTATCCTCCTGCCTCAGCCTCTCAGGTGCGGGATTGCAGAGCCTGCCCCACGCCTCCTCTAGAGATACTTGGCCCCCATGTACCACCTCTAGATACAAACCCATGGGGATGGTGTTGAAAAGCACAATTGTTGATCTGGGTCCAAATCGCCTGCTCTAGTCCAGAGCTAGTAAAATAGACATGTTGAGCCCATATACCTGCGGTAAGTCCACTTCAATCCTTGACTGCTGTTGTCAAAAGTAAGTTGAATTTCCTTGAGTAGTTTTAAGTTCCTTAGAACAGAAACAAATAAATCATAAATGTTTTTGCACAGTAAATCACTTTCAACCTCTTCCTACCACTACCAGCCAAGAGTCTCAAAGATACTTTAGGATCTCACCTCCAACTCATGCTCTCCATACCTGGCATAGCAGTGTGCTTCACTCGTTCTACCTACTCCAGTTAATGCCCACTGCCCAACCCAACTCTTTCTCTCAAAAGCACCCCTTGAGGAATATAAATCATATTGTCATCTGAAGCCTTAACGAACCTCACCTTCTTCCTGTATCTTAAATTGAGTCTCTCTTTTTCCCTCTGTTGAAAACATAAGTCCTAGTTCTGACGTGTAAAGTCTCATCACTGTAACTCCTTGTAATTCTCTTCTAGAGGCAAGATTTCAATTCATCTTTAAAGGCCACCAAAGTACTTGCTCTAAAACTCAAATGTGATCCTGTTATTTCCTTATTTATAACCCATCTATAACTCCCCATGGGTAAGTCCAAATTGCAATGTCTGGTCTCTGATTATAACTAATGTCCCACCAACTTATTTTTACTAATTAAATGTTAGTTACACCAAAATGCAAGTTGACAGAACTCGTGCGTCTCTCCTCGTTCTGTCTTTGCCCACACAGACTTCTCACCTCAAATGCCCTTTCCTCCCATTTCCATTTCTTTCTAACTTATTCATCCTCTGGCTCTGTACAAGCACTGTCTGGCACCAAACCCTTTCCTCACTACTTCTGATCACCCCTGGCTTGATGAAAACTTTATGTGGTACATAACTTGTATTTATCCTTTTTTTAAATTTATAGTACAACATTTATATGGTTTTGTGTTTGTTTCTTTCTAAAAATTTGGACATCTTTGAAAATAATCATCTATTTATGATTTGGGAAACCACGGTCCTGACAAAATACCAGTCCATAGCAGGGAGTTCATAATTGTTTTACAGGATTTGCTACAAAATACTTAACAAATATAATACTAGAGTCATCTATGTAACTACCACTTGGATTCAATCGCTGTCATTTTCTCAAAACTATATTATCCTGTTTTATTTATCCTCATATTCAGTCACCAGCCTGTTCTGTTTTTAACAGATTTCAAAGTAAGTGAAAGACATTTATCCATTTTTTTCTAAATATGTCAGAATCCTGATCATTAACTAAAGTTTAATTGCCTGTGCATCTGTCCTTTGAGATAAGATTCATGTGTAATAAAATGTATAACTCTAAAGTGTACATTTGCTGAATTTTAACAAATACATATACAACCTATTCATTATTCACTGAAATATGTTTGTGTCTTTATCAAAAAGTGGTGGTCTATATTTGTGTTTATATTTCTTTCTATCACGTTGTCCACTGCATTGCTCTGTCTATCCTTTCGCCAATAACATTCTCTCTTAATCACTCTACCTTGATGGTAACTCAAAATTGATCAGATTTGTTACTATTTCTTCTTAAAGAATTTCTTCATAAAGAATTTCACTCAAAATTAACTGTAAGCTAGGTCTTCTAGTGAATATTTCTTCCTTCTATCCAAAAGCATCTTCATTTTTCATGCATTCCTAAATGTTATTATTTTGCTGGGTGGAAATTTCTAGATTAAGAGTCTTCTTTAGCATTTTAAACATACTTTTCTACTGCATTGTAGCCTCATTTTTTCTAACAAGACATTAGTAGTGATTAGAATTGTCTGTGGTGTTTGTGTATGTTAATTTTTCTGGTTATATTCAAGATTTTCTCATAAATTTTGGTTTTCTGAAGTTTGTTTGCTTTGCATATGCATTGTTTTCTTTATACATATATCCTGCTTAATTTTTCTAAGCTTCTCAATTTAGTAAATCTATATTTCACTAAAATAAATATTAGATCATTATTTCCCCATTGCCTCTCTTCTGACTCCAGGACATAAGTTGCAGTGTGATGATCACTGTCATGTTTTGCCATGTCTCTGGTGCTCTGTGGACTGTAAAGTTCTTCTCTCTCTTCGCCAGATTCAATAACCACTGGTCTGTTTTGAATTCACTGTCTCTCTCTTGTCATCTCCTTTTTAAAGGCAAAATTCAATCAGTTGAATTTGAAATTTTAAATATTTTAGCTTTCAGTTCTAGAATGTTTGTTAGATTCTTCCTTATCCTTCTCACTTCCTGGCTATATTTTACTTTCGCTTGGGATATCCACAGAGACAAAGCTCAGCCTCCTGTCTGATTTCATCACCTCCCAGAACTTGTATTGTTTAGATCTTTGCTCTCTGATTCATCAGGACAGAAAGAATTCAAGTTTCCTATGACAGTTTTCACATTCTGCAATATTATATACCATGGACATAGAACAAACCGGAGTCCATTTATTGTATAAACCTTGAAAATGGGAACTCATTGGGGTCCTCCCGTTGGGGTCAGAACTGATCCTCTGCTTGAGTCTGCCTGATTTTGCTTCTTTCTAGCCCCTCTTGCCAATGGTTTTGTCTTATTTGTTTATACGCTTCAAACAGGACTTAACACTTGTTATCTACAGAAGAGTTACTTAGCTAGGAGCCTTACTCAGACATTATAAACCAGTTTGAAAATTCATAAATATTTATGCAATGAAGGCCATCTTCTTTTATTTCAAAGACAAAATATTTGTCTGTTCACTTGCTGGTATTTCTCAAGTTCTAAGACTATTATATGGCATATTTTAAGTGTTCCATTGATATGTTTAAAAAATGAACAGATGACTGGTTGAGCAATGGCTTAAGGATGGTCCATATTACATTTCTCATGTACTTTAACTGACCTTCAAGAAACTGAGCACCTACTGAAGAAGAGAATAACCCAAAAATCTCTTCTCAAAAATAACAGCAGTTAACATGCGATCATGTTTGCTCTTTATAATCTTTTTTTAACTAGAGCCATAAACTTAAATTTAAAAAAATAAGATTCCTTAAGGCATTAATTTGTATCCTAAGTTTGGATTCCCTGTATGTCTTAATTATAAAGAATTCATTTATATCTTCAATTTCCTAAGACAAATAATGAAACAAAAATGCAAGGAAGTTAATTACTGACTGAATGATAACTAGTTCTTCATAGAGTTTAGTTGTAAAGCAAGTTTGGAATATGACACACTGAACAAAATTTTATGGAAGTCTTTTTAGCATTAATCTACTTTGTAAACCACCAATGATAGCACATAGTACATAGCATTTAACAAGCATATCTGACTTTGGACTACTGACCCTGGAATACCTCATGGGACAGGATTACTTTTCCTTAAAATATACTTTGGAAAAAGTGAACACGATATAGCCCCACATTTTTCAACCAAAGACGTGGGCTTTAAAAGTTCTCCTCTTTAGCAAGGACCAGCACCCTCTCTCTGTTGTTCTCTAGAAACACAGTCTTCTCTTCTCTACTGAGCCTGGATCCCATTTCTACCTTTCCATTACATTTGCCTTAAGGAAAATCTCCCATCATCCTCTGTGATTTACATGTTGATCCAAACATAAAAGAGAATAAAACAGCAGAGCAGAGTGAAAGAGTGATTAAGAACCTGGCAATATAAAAGGCACTTGTTCTCACGAAGATTCACCTGGCACATAGTACTTTCTTTCATGATTAAATTCCTTTTGAAATCCTAAATCAAAGGTGCACCCTATCAGAGAGCTAGGAAATCCACAGTAAGGAAAAAAAATGTCACTGATGAGAGCCGTTGTTGCTGAGTGCTTTTGACAGCATCTGCCACCTAACACACACAGACAACTGCAGGACACGCTGAACATTTCCTTTATGTACAAAACTCTACAGCGAAGTGCACAGCAAAGGGGAGAAAAGAAGAGAGACACAGCTGGCAAAGTCAAAGCAAGCAGAATTAATGCCTTCAAACCATAGCCCAGGCTTCCTTGGCTCCCCAAGAGGACTGGTTGGAAACTATAGTTTTCATTTAATCCTTTCAGAACTCGATGAATTTTTTCTGTTTGGCTGAGTAAGGACTATGTAGGGGACAGACAAGGGCCAGGACAAGTCCATTTTTACAGCTCTTCAATCAAGTCCTAAATAGGCACTGGTAATATTTTAAAGGTAAAAGTCATGAGGAATAACTGTCCTTGGGAACCCAGAAGCACGTTCTAATTAAGGCCCAGAGAGTCCCAAACTAAATGCACCATGTAGGAGCCAAGTTAATTGGCTAGGTGCAGTTTGCTGATAAACCTGGCTTCCATTTTGTAGCACGTCCCCCTTGACATTCTCACTTTGGCACAACAGACATCAAAGGGGTTTAGAAGAGGTGAGAGAGAGAAGACCAGAGTATGTGCCGTTAGACTGGCCCCGCATGGGAAGACCAAAACAGCAGACTGAGAAAATCCATGCGAATCTTCTAATTTGGGACCCAAAAGTCCACTCCATGAGATTCGAAAACTCCGATGAAAATCACTGTGGTGAACCCTGGCTTTCTGTGTCTAGGCATGGAGCTTTTTCTTTCATTTTTAAAAACTAAAAATAAGTTTATGATTATAACGGATATGTACCCCTGTTAGTATAATAAGACCAAACATGAGTTTCATCAGATGACTGAAGAGTCGTCCCATACTTATCTGAAGTTGGGAAGAGTTAGCCTTAACATTTTAGAATTCAATTTTGGATGTAAAATTGATAGAATTGCTTAATGTACTATGCACGACAAAATGAAAATATATGATTACATAAAAAGTAAGATGAAGTTGGCATTGATAAGATGAATGTGGCAATACACCAGAATAGAAAAGGTAACCTAGAAAAGAAGAGAAAGTATTTGGGAAGGAGGCTGTGATTGTGTCAGCTTCAGTAAGAAAAGCCCAGCTGACCTGAATCAGCATAGTTGTGGATGCGGCTGAAGGAACTTACTGAAGAGGGTAGGCCCACGCCGGACGGACTTTCAGAACGGAATAAAGAAGCAAAGCTCCATTCGTCTCCTCAGGGAGCTCTGGGCTTCGCCCTCATCTTGACTGCCATCCCCCGTCTCCAAAGCAGACTGTTCAGCCTCGCGATTCTGACTCGACCTACATCCTACAGGGAGCTCTAGGCTTTCAGTCTCGGACTGGATCCTTCCGAGCTCAGCCTTTTGCATTCTTCCACCCCTGACTCCGAGGCAGCCATTATAAGCCTCCCTGGTACACTCTCCAGTGTTTACGTATCTAACATTAAACCTGTCTCTCTCGTGAGCCCTGCTTGACGCGGAGGTAAAGCTCTTGATGTGTGAACAGGTGTGTCTATTACATAAGGGAGCAAGAAAGAGAATTTTTCATTGACTTCCAAGTGTTAATCATTTTTTGCTTTGCCGAAGGAATTAGGCTGGGAAAGAGGCAACAGAATACAAATCTTGCCCTCAAGGAACCTGCATCCCAGCTGAGGGGAAAAATGTAAATTCCCTGCAGTGTCTGCTACTTATGGCTAAAGGGAGGAGCCCTAGCCCTGGCAGGCCTGGGAGGACAGAAAAGCCCTAGCCCCGGCAGGCCAGGGAGGACGGAAAAGCAGCTGCTTAGCTCAGGGTCAGGAGGTGGCCGGCAAGACCAGGCAGACGGCACACAGAAGGTGCAGGGGCAGGCGAGTGCGCAAGCCCCTGGCGAAGGGCGAACCTGGGGCTGGTAAAACTGCTGGAGAGACAGCCCGGAGAGGCTGCGGAGGCGCCTAGGCCGCAGGTGTGAGCTTCTCTGCTCGATTCATCCGAACCCGGGAGCCCTGCGCTCCACGGAAGGAAGGAACCAAGGGTAGCGATACGGTCAACTGTAATCTTTAATACACTTATGTCACAAAAGTTCAAACAACTAGAACAGACTGAAAGAGAACGAGAAGCTACTTCATAGGATCTGAAGCTTCCGTCAGGATCCAGGGACTGTATGAAAAGATGAAGGTACGATTTACGTTCCAGGCCTCAGCAGAGCCACAGTCGTGGGTACTTGGGCCGGAAGGTGCTGGCTTCCACAGCTGGTCCCGGCAGCTGGCTCTCGAGAGCCAGACGTACGATGGACGCCATCTGCGCGGGGTTGGCTGCTTTTCAGGTCATTTCCTCTCCCCTGGTAGCTCATCCTTCTTCCCATCATGAGTGATTCACAAGATGTTTATCTGATCAAAATTGACTTTCATTGAATAAAGAACTGAATATACGACAAATGACAAAAGCCTTCCTACTTGGTGCCATATATCATTATGTTTTTGTGCATTGCAACAAACACTTAAGATACGCAGAACTGGCCTCAAGATTGAGCACAGGTACAAGAAACATCTCATTAGCGCAGTTCCTCTGCGTCTTGAGCCACCTGGAAAGGTACATGCGTTCCGATGCCTGCGTACAATCCCTGAGATTCTGGTTCGCTAGATCTCACCAGTGCCTGGGAACAGAGATTATTATGTGCCCATTAAACGTCCTAAGAAATCTACAAGTAAAGACCACGTTCAATGGTGTATAACCAAGAATTTCTAAAATTTATTTCATCATGAGAACACTTTTTGGCAGAATACTTATTAGCAGGTCATTCGGTTTAGCAAAATATAATGAGACACATGAATTTGTTCTTACTAAATACATCTCCAAGAATCATTACCTACATTTATCATCAATGATATGTGAATGAAATTCCAAGAAAACCGAACTTCTGTTAATCATCCCCACTTAAGTGTAATAATTTTCAGACAAATGGCAAGCAAGTAAACAGTCAGGAAAATTTCCCTGTTTACTAGAGACTCCCTATTAAGCCAAACCAGAAGTCCATGATCCCAGGATTCTGTCTGCCATTTTGGCCAGAACAACCCTGCTAAAAGATAGCAAATAATATTTTCTCAAAGCAAATGTAGTAATAACCTACAGAGTCCCTTCATTTTCCTCATGACCTTGGCCATGGCTTGTGATTTCTGAAACAAATCAATTCTAGATATTAAATAAGGTCTTTCAAATCTATGCATGGCAGTTAAAATAGCACGGGACGTGCAGGCTGGTGTTTAGATCACAGCCCTACTTCCTCCCGGAATGGTATCCTAGGGAAATTCACTTCCTCGATGTCCATATTGATCAACAAGGAGAAGGAACTAGATATAGCCAGTCAGTAAGATTATTAGAGGAATAAATTTACATATGAAAACTACCTACACAGAAACATACGCTGATTAAAATATGCTATTGGTTTGTAAGGTAACAACACAGTTTTCTTTTGCTTTTTTAAACAGAAATTACTTTAAATGTTTTTCTTCAGAAGAGTATAATGTCAGATAAAGTTTAAAGTAAAGGTACCGTCCTCAATTCAAGGTCATTTTTAAAACAGTTGAGCTTTCTGCTGGAAATTCAAATGCCTCCAGCCCTCTGGCTACTTCATGTCATAGCCGTACTCATAAAACCTTCATTTCCGTTTCTGAACAGATATTAACAGTGAACCTCTGTATGTTTCTCTCTGCACATATTAGTGCCGAAGGACACTTATATGGTAAGAAGCTTGGAGACCAAATCCAGGGTTATTGATGAAAACAAATGTATAAATATGGTATTGCACAAGAAATATTTTTGAGGAAGAAAACTAAAAGGTAACAACTGGGGAAAAACTGCCCACATCTTTTCCAATTCACATTTATTTGTTTTATTGAAATATTTATTGGTACATTAAATGTACGCATCATGATTGCACTCCATAATGGGGATTTGTACCACTATAAGACACAACTTAATTCTCATTTTTTTCCCATAGCTCTACCCACCCTACCACCCCCTTATATACATAAACTTTGTTTCCTTTCTTTTTTGTTATAATCTCATTATTTTCCCCCTTCACCCTATTTTACTTTGAGTATTTTCTATTTCACAATATATTAATAAATAAATGAATATGGTGCATGAAGAACAACTGAGCCATTTAACTTGCTTCCAGTTTGTGTTTTTTTTTTCTCCTTGTCTTGCCATTTGCCTCAGAAAAGAAAAATTTAAAGAAACACTATGCTCTTCGTAGCATTTTCTGAGGTGAGCTCTGCCCAGCTATTTCACAGGTGTCACTCAGAGCTGTTTCCTTTCAGCAACTCTCCAAGAAAGGTTTTGATATTTTCCTTCAAATAATAACAAAGACAATTAACATCCCATGCTTGTTTAAGAAAATACACATAATATATATCATTATTCAACATGTCAGTAGAGACTGACAATTTATTAAGTAAATGTAATCAAGTTACTTACTGTAGATACTTTTAAATAGAGATCATACTTTCATAAATTAACCCTCAGTTGATGCTTTTAATTAATTTCTACTCATAAATCTGCTTCAACTATTTTTAAAATTTTGAAGGAACCAAATGTATGAATCAAAACAAACTTTTATAATATAAAGATGCAAATGCATTTAGTATAAGATTGTTAATTATATAGTAAATATTCCTTGATAAAAAGTGTTTATAATGCAAGGAGTAAAGAATGGGACATTGGAAACTAAGGTCTTAGGAAAGAACGCAGTTTTCATGTTTTATTTCATTTTAAATTTTAATTATATTTGCCTGAAGTGTGCCTATAATTGAACTATTCTTCCCTTCATTATCCATGATAGCTGTTATTCGCTAGTTCATAGATGGAATAAGAATAAGATAGCAAGGAAGTAAGAAAAAAAAAGATGTTTTAAAAACTAAGAAAAAAGAGTTAGGGAAAAATATGGATGTCTTTCCGACTATCAAAGAATGACTGAATACGGAAACAGATGCGCTGAAAATGATGATTAAGAGTATAAACAAAAGCACAACTGTCCTGAAGAATAAACACCAGACAGCACAGGAGAAATGTTCCACCCACAAGTTCTCAGTCGCATCCAGCAAGCAGACATAGTAACTGTGACTACCTATTGTCACCAGTGCTCGTGACAGAGGGTCGGCGTTGACCTTGTCCACTTTCTCTCTTCATTTTAGCACCACAAATGGGATTGGCTGACTCATTATTCTTATTTTTTTGAAAAAGAGAACATTCCCTCAATTTACAAGCAATATTCTTTAGTCCATCCCTTCCATGGAACTTTAATCTTAGTTGAAACATTAGAAAATTTTCTTTTCCAAGGGACTTCCTGTAGACTGGATATTAAAAAGTCAATAACTTCAGAGAACATGCATATCATCAGTCTGTTGCTAGAATAAAGAAACTTAGATCTGCTTTTAAGTGGCTGATAAGTCCTACAATCAAGATTTCTTAAGGACAAAGCACACTACTGAAAGAACAGAGAAGTACATTCTACAGGGGAAACTTATTACTTGGTAAAACTGCAAGGTAATGACTCCTCAGAGAAAAATTAGTGAGGAGTCACTGGTATAATGCATCCACATTGAAGAAAAAGTGTATAAAAAGGTTCACATGGCATCTAAATCCCTCTCAAGAGAAAAATCTTTGACATTATAGCTCTTGATATATCTTTCTTAATTATGCTAGCAATGCAGAATAGAGGTTAGCACAAACAATCCATTGATGTCAGGTGTTGGGACCACTGAAAATCAATTATAAAGTATAGAATGAAGTTTTGCATTGACATAAACTCCATAACATCAAAGGTCACTAGCCAAGGTTATTAAAAGCAAGGAATGGGCTGGGGGTTTAGCTCAGTGGTTCCAGTGCCCGCCTTGCAATCACAAGGGCAAAGAAACATGTTCAGTCCCCAGTAACCACATAAACAATACTGGGTGTGGAGACTCACACCCACCAGTGATCAGCACCACATACCACAGTGCCAGGCGTGGTGGCTCACACCTGTAATCCCAGCACTCAGGAGGCAGAGGCAGGAGGATTGCTTTGAGTTCAAGGCTGAGCTCAGGGCCAGAGTGAACTATAAAGTGAGACCCTATATCAACAAAAAAAAAAAAAAAAAAG
>PVIR01020958.1:0-24712 GCA_004026965.1 Petromus typicus | reverse complement strand
GGATATAGCTCAATGGTGCAACACCTGTCTGGCAAGCTTGAGGACCTGAGTGTGATTCCTGGCACCAAAATGAATGAGTGAATGTAAAGAATTAAAGAATATGTAAAGCTCTGTGAAAAATACTTAGTACTTAAGATTAAGAGTCTATATGTTAGTTATTATTATTGACTATTATATTAGCCTTCCAGGTAAAGAGATTGAACCTTAGTGAAGTTGGTTCACTTCTACAGCTATTAAGTGATGAATGGTGCCAGTAGTCAGTCTAACTCCCAAATTCCAACTAGTCTGTTTTACTTCATTTCAGATAATTATCTCATCCTTATACCTAGAGACTCCATATTAATGGTTTCATTGTAACTAGAAGACTATTGCAATTCATAGCAGCACTCACTTGGTATTTAAGATTTAGACCTAAAATAAACATGTAGAGGGCCGGGGATTTAGCTCAGTGGTTCCGGCACCTGTCTTGCAAGTGCAAGGACCCGGGTTCGATCCTCAGTAACCACATAACAATACTGGCCGTGGAGACTCATGCCCAGCAGCAACCAGTACCACATACCATAGTGCCGGGCATGGTGGCTCACGCCTATAATCCCAGCACTTGGGAGGCAGAGGCAGGAGGATTGCTGTGATGTGAGTTTGAGGCTGAGCTCAGGGCCAGCCTGAACTACAAAGTGAGACCCTGTCTCAAAAAAACCTAAAAAAATTAATTAATTAATTAACATGTAGAATTTCACTTCAATGTGATCTGGAAAGCATAAGAATATATGTCTTAATTCTATTTATTCCACATGCATTGTTTTTCTTCCTTTCTTGTTAGTTACTGAAATCCCTAGAAAGAGGTAGTATTAGGTTTTTTTTGTAGTAACTTTAGTTTTTTCTTACTTATTTCTATTAAACTTTTTGGTAAACATTTTCAGAATGATTTGGGGATTTGATAGCATGTCATAACCTCAAATTACTTAAAATCAGGAATTTTCGCAAATATAATTGTCACTTCTTTCAGAATTTTGTAATGTTTTGCCTGTTATAATCCCAAAACATTTTAATTTACTGAGTAGTTATTTTCTGAATTTTAATGAGCTGCTTTTTTAATAGAAACTCTGATTTTAATATTTTTTATTTATTAAATTGTATAGAGTTCAATCTATTTAATAAGCTTTAGTCTCTGATGCTAATTTCTGCCTATAACAAAAATAAACAGATTTGGTTTAAAGTTTCTGTAAATGATTTACTCCCTTACTCTATTTTCCCATTAGTTGTTACTTTCTGTTTTTCCATTGTCAGTTTTTTATTCTTTTTAAAACTTCTGCAAATGATTTATTCTTCACTTACTCTATCTTCCCATTAGTTGTTTTTTCTTTTTTTTTATTGTCAGTTTTTTTTTCTTTTGCGTCAGATTTTTTCCCCCTCTGAATTAAGGCAGTATGAGACAAAAGATATAAAATTGTACAGCCTTTGAACTTAGGGGAGGGGGTCTCCAGAGGAGGCCAAACTGAAATAAGCCAGAGTTATGTGAGAAAGTATTGTTTTTGAAACTAAATTCTGTGACAGGTATACTTATCCTTGGGGAAGGATCAGTCAGTTAAGACTGATTGTTTTGTATCAGTTAAGACTCTTTTCTGTTGTAACGGAAAACTCAACTCAAAACAGGATTAAGAAGGAGGGTGGAGATGCGAGTTGGTTTGTGTAAAGTGGTCCAGAATACAAGTGGCTTCAAAAATGATTCCACCTGACTCTGAAAAAATATCATCAAGATTCAATTTCTGTACATTTTTTAGCACTGCTTCCTCAGTGCTGGCCTTATCTAGGTATAAGTGACTGAAAGATAGTTCTACCCTGTTAGCATCTAAATCCTCAAAGTCATGATTGACTGAGAGACCACCTTTTTTTCTTGAAGCTTTAACAAGGTCTCATTACATTTCACTGGCTTTGACTGGCCTACTCCCTAGTTGCCAGAGAATCTGAAGTTCTGAGTTTTAAGAAAGCAGTATGCCCAACCAAAGTAAGAATGTAATTCCATCAGATAGATATAAAGTGCAAGTTAGAGAGCCTTTCCTTCCTAAAAGGAAATGAAGATGCCTTTGTACCAGAGGAAGTGAATACTTGGTGGACAACAAAAAATAGATATCCGTAATTCTTGATAGTACTTTTTTCATTTTAAAAATTAACATTCAACTAGGCAAGCTTTTAAAAAAAATACTATAAAGTCTCCGTGTGTCATGATAATTTGAGGTTTGTATGAATCTACTTTCAGATTACTATTTAAAACAATATATTCATGGGAATTGCTAAGACTTTACCTCTGAGGGCTTTAAAAAAATACCAAAATTTGGTGCTACTTTAACAGGTATAGTTGTTAGCTATAGTAAACAAATTTGGTGCTATATAATTCTTTAATGTAAGCAGAATGGTTTTTTGGCCCAAGATATTGATGAACTGTAAAAGCCAAGGTCCACACCTAGGTTAGGACGTGAGTAGAGTGAGACTAGAAGTAAGGTGTTCTGAGGAGCACTGTGAGGCTTTATGTGCTAATTTTTGCATATGATTTTTGTCTGAAAATAAAAACTGGGTTCTTAACCAAAAAGAAAAATAAGATACTTATGATGTGACTTATTCTTCCTTTTTAACATCAAAAAGTAAGAAATGAAGTGGAAAGTAATACAATATAATCTCATATAATATTTTAGATAGGTTCTCTCATTTATGTAAATTTGTATATGAATGAAAATATCTATCCCCAGAAGGCTTTAACATTTCACAGTCTCTAGGATTTTTTTCTTACAAGTGTCTTAATCTCATACAAATATTAACCTATATCTACCAAATTAAAATAAATTTTTAATAAAATTTAACTCTTTTTTTAAAGGCAGGGTCTTGCTTTGTAGTTCAGGCTGGCCCTGAGCTCACTTTATAGCCCAGGTAAACCTGGAACTCACAGCAATCATTCTGCCTCTGCCCCCTTAGTTCTAGGATTACAGGGATGAGCCACCATACCTGGCATTGTGGTATGAGGTACTGATTGCTGGTGGGCATGAGTCACCACATCTGGCACTGTTGTATGTGATTACTGAGGGTCAAACTAGGGACCTTGCACTTACGAGGCAGGCGTCAGACCCACTGAACTAAATCCCTGGCCCATAAAATTTAACATTCTAAAAATAATTTCTCCTCAAGTTTTTCAGTATGAAGCACTGCAAAATGAGTGGACATTTTCTCCCTTAGAGGAGTGTTCTATTTTAATAGCACAGAAACATAGCTAACTAATACAAAGCCAGACATAAGATGTATGAAAGAGTTGGAAATAAACTGTGGGAGCTCAAAAAAGATTGTACCTGGTTTAGGGGATGTATATTCCTTGATGGAAAAGGGCATATCAAGTAGGTATTGAAATATTATCAGAATGTGTTATATGTATGGAAACTTTTCTGTACCAAGGATCAAATTCATGACCTTGCTCTTGCAAGATTGGTGATGGGGCCACTGAATGTGAAAACTTACTAAAATGTATATTGCTGTAGAAGATGATGGTTTAATCTGTCATTAAAAGAGATTGTGTGCACATGGATCAGCAACACTAGAATTGACATTGTATTTGTCGTTATATACGATTTGTGTGCTTTACAGATAGAGAAATGGTTCATATAAAATAAGCTTTCAGAGATACAATGACTTTTAACAGTGGTTTTGGAAAATTTCTAGGTATATATTTATTGAAGAACATTTTTATAATTAGAAAAATAAGATAATATATTCTCTAGGTTAAGAATTTCATTTTTAAAAGATATTACAAGCAATTAAAATACTTGAATGTGGCTTTAATTGCAGTTTATTGGCTTATATGGGGAAAAAAGTCCAGTTAGTTTAAATAAATATGTCTAACTTTATGGTATTCTCAGGCTAGTATTTTTTTCACTGAATGCCAGGGATATTTTACAATGCCTTCATTTATGTTTCTCTACAAAAGATTGTTCTGACTATAAGTTTAAGTGATTTTCACAATTTATTGCTATCTAAAAATTTCCCTTGACTTCACATTTTGTTCTGAATGTCTTGGTTTCTTTCCTCCGCCCACACAATGTTAAAAGCAAGGGAAGCAAGAATTGCAGAGTAATTCGGTGAATTTAAGAACCCTGGCTTTTCTTCAAAACAAAATAACCTTTATTATAAGATTGTTTTTATTGCTACCAAAAAAGGGGAGACTTTGGCAAGTGTTCAGTAAATGCGTGAATCACTTAAATGAGGAGGCTTTGCTGTTTGTCCTTGTAGGTACTTGGCTCAGTAAACAGTGATGATGAAAGGTTAAAAAAAACCTTACAGATCCAAATAATCAGCAGTTTTATGTCTGTATCTCTTTTGTGTGTGTTCGTGCTTGTTTTTATTTTGAGACAGGTTCTCACTCTGTAATGCAGGCTGGCCCTGAGCTCATTATATAGCCTAGTTCAGCAGCAGTCCTCCTGCTTTTGCCTCCCGAGTGCTGGGGTTACAGATGTGAGTCACCACACCCAACCTTGTGGTACATGGTACAGGGGATGGAACTCAGGACCTTAGCTTGCCAGGCAGATGCCAGAACCACAGAGCTAAATCCCCAGTCTATGTCTCTTTTCTTTCAAGAAGAGCAATATAATAACTAGGCTCTTGTTTGTGTGTGTTATGAAAAGGAATCATATTACTTAAAAACCCAGTGGTTTGACAAATGTTTAATATGTGAAAATATTCAGGAGATCTTTGCTGAGAATACTAAGCTGTATGTAATTTAAAGATAATATAGAAATATACTATTTTATACTGTACAATAAAATTCAAGTAAAGGCAAGATGCATAATAAGGACAGACTATGAGATAATGATAGGAGTAAATTAAGAATTTTTTAAAAACTCATTCTAGATGTCACATTAGTCCAACCCAAATGTAAAATTTTAAGGAAATCTTTTAAGATCCTGTAAAAAAAAATTCTGTGGGGTTAGAATAGGGATGAAAATGTTAGTGGCAATTAAAATGTATCTGATCACTTACTTTAAAAGCAGAGAAATTGTTTCACAAATAATGTTATTTATCTTTGACTATTACATAATTGGTGAATCTCAGAAACATTCTAGAGAAAAAACGTTTTTCATTTTATTAGCTCCTTCAAAATAGGAACCTCATATTAATCCTTTAGCACCATGTAGTAGCACCCAAGTAGACATTTTATAAATATTCATTGAACTAACCTGAGTTTTAGAAATTTTACGGTAAAGTAGTATTATTTTTCTCAGGTTAAAAATCATAAAGATGAGAAAATGATTTTTCTTTAAAAAAAAAAATGGAATCCTGTTTTGGATTTTTAGATAGGGTCTTGCTATGTATTCCAGGCTAGACTTTGAATTCTTTTTTTTTTTTTTTTTTTGAGACAGAGTCTTGCTTCTGTAGTTCAGGCTGGCCCTGAGCTCAGGCCTGAACTCACAGCAATCCTCCTGCCTTTGCCTCCCAAGTGCAGGGATTACAGGCGTGAACCACCCACCACGCCTAGCACTGTGGCATGTGGTGTTGATTGCTGGTGAGTGTCAGTCTCCATGCCCAGTATTGTATGTGGTTACTGGGGAGGGGGAGCGGGTCCTTGTGCTTGCTAGGCAGGTGCTGGAACCACTGAGCTAAATCCCTGGCCCATAATAGCCTTTGAATTCTTTTTTTTTTTTTTTTTTAATTCAAATCTTTATTGGTACATTATGAATACACATTATCATCACATTCAACCTTGAGAGTTTGTACCAGAATATGACATGATTCTCATTTTTCCCCCTTTTCCCTTGCTCTGCAACTCCCCACCCCCTATATGCATAAGCTTTGTTTCCTTTTTTCTTTATTACTGTCACATTCTTTTCCCCCTCGTTATTTATCCCTGTACCCTCTTTCCTTTTAAATATTTTGAATTCTTAATTGTACTGCCTCATCCCCTGGAAGCTTGGAATAACAGGTTCTGTGCCACCACACCCAGTTTAGAAAGCTCAATTTACTGTGTACTTGTTGGTCCTAAAAAAAAAGTATTAGAAATTAAATTGCAACTTCAGGTGTCAGCTGAGCCAGCAATCTAGATTTTCTAAGTTAGTTCTGATTTCAAGTAGCTCTTTAACAAAAAGGAAAAGAACTAGTTAGTAAATTGTAGTTGTTACAGATATTTTGTTACAGATAGGCCCAGTTGGAAGTAGCGGATTGGGAGAAAGATTAAAATAGCATTTAATTTTAATACAACAGAGGCTCTCAGAAAATATCCTTCCCAATTAAAAAGCCATATTCATCCTTACTACCAGGTTCACTTAACATTGATGAAATATTGCTGTGATGTTATCAATTAAAGCATAGTATCCCAACAAACTTTGTACAGAATCATTGCCTCTCTGGAATGTTTTCAGATAAACTGAGTGATGTAGAATTTGATGGATTTTCTGCTCTCTGTATTGCTTGTTTTGTAACCTCCTGGACTTTCACATATTAATATACTTTAATGGAAATGTTTTTTAGGTCTTGACAGCCTGTCGTTGAATGAGTGGGAGAATCAGTAATTATTGCATTCTTTTCACTGAACTGTATTTTTTTAAGCCAAGTTTATAGTTTGGTGTACAAATATTAATAGTTACAAAAGTTACTATAGTTTTGTTCCAGAATACTCACACCTGTTCTTCATCTTAATAAGTAAATTCATCATGGTTATCCTCATTTATCGTGGTTCTCAGTGCTTAAAAATGTGAAGACTGTATCCAGTGTCAGAGATTCTGTCTGATCAGTTTTGAACTAGATGATTAATAATCATTCTCCAACTTTATATATAATTTATTTCTTTAACATACATCCTAGAAATGTCTGTGCAACCCAGGTTACTTGGGGGAAGAGCCACATGACTGATCTATTCTTAATTCATTTCATACTGAAAAAAAAGAAAAGAAGCTGCAAAGCTATCCCTACCTGATGACAGGCTTTAGGTTTCTATTAGGTAGATTTCCTTCAATTAGGGAGAAATTGAACAGTAACATACACAAATGCTGAGACTATACAAGCCTATACTGATCAATACAGATTCACATGAATAGGAGAATTAATAACTAGAGAGAGAGCCAGGCTTTGTCTTCTGTGACTTTCAGTTTATAGCTTACATCATCCATTCTCTTAAGGTATATGCCACATCTTTCTCCATCATTAGATTAACCTCTTATGAAATGTAACTCTTTGAGAGATGATTGCCTAAAAATCCCAAAAGTGAATTTTATGTGTGCAGCATAGCCTATATTTTGGGTGATACTATCCTAATATCCCACTCAAATCTGGCAGAATAACAGCTTTCTAGTGTAATTTAATAATAAACACAAAATTGTTAATTTTATGTAACACATTATGTTTATCCTAGACATTTGTCATATGTATTTTCTGGCCCTGGAGAAGATGGTGAGTTTGAGAAGATACTGATATAGAATAGTACAAAAAAATGTTTAAATTTAGATCTCAGCTTTTACCACTTAAAATGAAGCTCTCAGCGCACTACCTGCTATATATATTTTCTTTTTCCTGAAACTTTATTTAAATGGTTTTAATTAAGTCACGTTCAGTCATTGTCCTGATTCTTAAGGCCCACAATATCAGGCACTTCTTTACCATTCTAGCTGCTTATTTGCTGATAGTTCTGGCATTACAAATGCATGGTACTTGATTTCCACAAACTTAATCTTTGTTGGTCTCCTGACCAAACTCTTCACGCCAAGGTACATGCTGACTTAGCCTTTCTGGAGCATACAGTATGTCTTCCACCCTGCAGTAAATACCTTTTTTATGTTATGCAGTTTTTTTTTTTTTTTTTTTTCCATCTAAAGTACCTTTTCTGCAGTTATATAAGATGTGGGCTGTTTTCCATGGTCTCATTCCAATACTTCTCTTTTTTACAAAGCTTTCTGTGGATCCTTTTTTACTTAAATGGTGACTGATATATAGTATATATTAAGGGCCGGGGAGTTAGCTCAGTGGTTCCGGCGCCTGTCTTGCAAGAGCAAGGACCCGGGTTCGTTCCCCGGTAACCACATACCATAGTGGGTGTGGAGACTCACGCCCAGCAGTAGTCAGAACCACATACCGCAGTGCCGGGCGTGGTGGCTCACGCCTGTAATCCCAGCACTCGTGGAGGCAGAGGCAGAAGGATTGCTGTGATGTGAGTTTGAGGCTGAGTTTAAGGCCAGCCTGAACCACAAAGCGAGACCCTGTCTCAAAAAAAAAATTAAAAAATTAAATATAATGAATATATATAATGAATGTATAATATATAACTGGTGAATAGTATAACATTTTTCTTCAAAATCTTATGGTACTTAAATGATCTTTGCAATAATATTGTACCTATCCTGCTGTTCTTTTTTCATATCCATAAATTAGCAAGCATTGGTATGGGTAGGACAGTGATGGTGAACCTCTTAGAGGCAAGTGGCCAAACAGCAGCTCAAAACCCACTTATTGATCACAAAATGCCAAAACTGAAATTAAACCTGAACACTGAGCTTTAATTTTGAAAAAAAAAAAAACAACAACTTATACATTAATATCTTTTGTCTTAAAAGAAAAACAACAAACATACCATAGGTTTGCTATCACTGGTATAAGGAATCATACCTTTTACATTAGTTTGAATATTCCTATAGTTTCTGACTTATCGTAAATGCTTAGTAATCTGTTGGGTTAACAGTTCCATTATTTGTAACTCTAGATGCATAAAATTAAAAGTGGAGAGACCACAACCTTGACTTTGGAAATGGTTCTAACATCAGCTAATTAAATTATAACTGAAGTCCGCCATTGTAATTAATGGAAGAAATCAATAATAGTCATTTAATAGAAAATGCTAATATAGACTAATAGAGGAAAGTGATTTTTTATATTCTAGTGGAAAAGAATTATCATCTGAGGGACTGGGGATTTGGCTTAGTGGTTCTGGCTGCCTGGCAAGAGGTCCAAAGTTCTGTCCCTGGTACCACATATCACAGTGCTGGGCATGGTAGCTCACTCCTGTAATCCTAGCACTCAGGAGGTAGAGGCAGGAGGATTGCTGTGAGTTCAAGCCTAGCTTGGGCTACCTAGTGAGTTCAGAGCCATCCTGAACTACAAATCGAGACCCTGTCTCAGAAAAGACTAAAAAAACAAACAAATAAAAAAAGAATTATTGGGCCAGGGATTTAGCTCAGTAGTTCCGGCGCCTATCTTGCAAGTGCAAGGACCCGGGTTCGATCCCTGGTTAACCACATACAGTACTGGGTGTGGAGACTCACGCCCATCACCAATCAGCACCACATACCACAGTGCCGGGCGTGGTGGCTCACGCCTGTAATCCCAGCTCTTGAGAGGCAGAGGCAGGAGGATTTCTGTGATGTGAATTTGAGGCTGAGCTCAGGGCCAGCCTGAACTACAAAGCGAGACCCTGTCTCAAAAAAAAGGGAATTATTATCTGATAACCTAGAAGTGTTAGTTGTTAGACATCCTTGATTTTTAGCTATTTAACTAAATAGAGCCGCTAGCTAGGTAGACAAACAGGCTGGTAATTGTTAAGAGATCAGGTGTTCATACAAACAGCAAGCTTGAGTTAAATACCAGCTCTGTTGGCTCAGTAATTTCTTTATTCTCATGGGAATTAAGTCAAATAATTGGCTATGATTATATTGAGCTATTTATTTAAATATTCAACTAAAATTTGATATTGTTGCTATTATATAATATAAAAATCAGTTCAATGTTTGTGCCATGCCGGATTCTTAAAAAACTTTTGGAATATCCTGAATAGTAGAGGTGTTATTCAGAATTCTTGTTTTTCATAATGAGCTTCTTTCAAATTAGATTTTAGTTTATGCTCTAGAGTAAGGTCAACTGATCACCAAAGTGGCCAAGAGATGAAAAGATTGCCCCTCAGCCTCACCATTGACCTCTGAGAAAGCCCCACAATGCTGGATTGTTGAATTTTGGGATGGGGGAATGTGTGAGGGAACTGAGGGAGTGGTGGTGTATCTGAAGGCCAGAGAGCTTCTCTGCACTCACTCCTCAGCCCCAGATATCAAGCTATCTGTCTCTTCCTTGTGACCCCTTATTAAAGAGTGTGGTTTGATTTGGTTTGTTTATTTATTTAGAGATAGACTTTATGTTACCCAGGCAGGTCTTCAACTCCTGAGGTCAGACAGTTCTCCCGTTTTATCCTCCTAAGTAGCTGGGACTACAAGCATGACACCATGTCTGGATCTGAATTGTACTCTGCATAATAAACTGGAAACAAGATTTTTTTGACTGTCTTCTAAATTGGGAAGGGGTATCTTGTAGTACTGAGCCCTTTGAAATTGTGTGGGATCTAATACTAACTCCAGGTAATGTTAGAATTAAATTGATTTATCAAAGAAATAGAGAACTTCTTTGTTAGAGAATTGAGTGGGTTGGGGTCAGGGAAACACTCTCAGTTGCTGTAAAGAGTTGTAAGATGTTAGTAAAAATAATAAAAACTTGGGGTTGGAGATTTAGCTCAGTGCTTCTGGTGTGTGCCTGGCAAGTGCAGATCCAGAGTTCGATCCCGATACCACATATCACAATACTGGACATGGTGGCTCATGCCTGTAATCCCAGCACTCAGGGACAAAGGCAGGATTGCTGTGAGTTTAAGGCTAGCTTGGGCAACACAGTGAGTTAGGGCCAGCCTGAACTACAAAGTGTGACCCTGTCTCAAACAAACAAACAAAAACAATAATAAAGATTCATATCTATAATGGAAGTTAGACTGAAACAATATGAAATTTTAAATTACAAGCCTAATGTTAGTTTCATGATTAAAATTAAAAGCAGTGATGTAAGGAAGTCCAGGTCTTGTATATGTAAACTTGTCTTGTAGAATGTTCATGTGATTATTCCCTGTCTTTCTGACTTAAGGAGAAGTAGGCGTATAATACAGAGACTTTTTTTAAATTTAGGTAAGTTCTAAGGTTGCATAAGATTAGTATTTGAATTCTGATATGTGCCAGTGATCCTTGAGTCTGTAGCTGATTTTTTTTTTTCTTTTTGAGACAGGGTTTTGCTTTGTAGTTCAGGCTTACCCTTACCTCTGCCTTGAATTCACAGCGATCCTCCTGTCTCTACGTCCCAAGTGCTAGGATTGCAAGCGTGAGTCTCCACGCCTGGCATCGTTGTATGTAGTTACCCTCATCAAAGCTGGGCTCTTGCATTTGCAAGGCAGGCACCAGAACCACTGAGCTAAATCCCTGGCCCTGTAGTTGATTTTCTTTAATATGTTAGTCCTTTGTTTATTTCCTTACCTGTTTATTGTAACACCTTTTTTTTGAAGTATAATTACCATGCAATTTGCCTACTGTAGTGTAGAATACAGTGGTTTTGGTATGGTGACAGAATTGGGTAGTCATTATCTCAATTTTAGAACATTTTTATCAACTGAGAATGAAAAACCTATACCCTTTAATGATAACTCCTGGAATACTCTCACATGCACACACACACACACACACACACACACACACACACACACACATACACATTCTCTTGTTTCTTGATTTGCCTATTCTGAACATTTCACATAAATGGAATCATACAAAAGATAATGTGGTTCTTAGTAACTTGACTTCTTTCACTTACATATTCATGAATTATCTGTATCGATATTGTGTTTACTCCTAGGGTATTCCCTTTTGTTGCCAGTTGATATTCCATTGTTTTGTTAATATAGTTTGTTTATCCATTCATCAGCTGATAGACATTTGGGTTGTATATATTTTTTGGTAATAAAAATACACCTGTGAACATTAATGGAATTTTTTATGGACAGAGGTTTTTATTTCTCTGTTTATTATGCCTAGGAATTGAATTGCTCAGTATATAATTTTATATTTAATCTAGAATAATTACCAGTTTGTTTTCCAAGAATTTTTCTTTGCCACTAGCCACAACCAAAGATTCCAAATTTTCAATATCCTTACCAATACATTATCGGTCATTTCTGTATCTTAACTTTTATACTTGGTGTCCTAATGAATTTGAAGCAGGATTTATTGTGATTTTTATTTTTATTTCCATGAGGGAAAATGATGTATATTCATTGATATTTGTATATTTTTGGAGAAATAAGTGTTTGAACCCTTTACTGATTTTTAATTGGATTATTTATTTTTTAATTATTGCAATGTAAGAGTTCTTTATTTCAGAAACAAGTCCTATATCGCATAAATGATTTGCAGATAACTTTTCCTGTTCTGTGGTTATCTATGGCAGTAATTTAGCTGTCTGGTTCTCTTCTGTTTAAGGAGACTTGCAGGTGAGCAAAAAGCACAGTATGTGTGTGTGGACAGCATCCAGGAGGCATGCCCCATCTAGTGTGCAAAAAAGAAAGTCTCTTCAGCAAGTTTGTTGTCAAATTTTTGTCTAGTTTTTGGCTTTCTCTTTATGGTATAAGATTATAACATAGAGCAAAGAATGAACATTTCATCATTTCATGTAATTATACCTACACTGTAGCAAGTATGAGTTACTTGTTGGTTTGTAGCTCTGAATCTAGAATTAATTAACAAGCTCTAACTTAGCCTTCTAAAGTCTGTTAACTAGCTTTGACCTAGGCCAATGACCTTTCATCAACCAACTTACTTTTTCTGGAAATAGATTATTTTTCTTGTCTACAAAATAAGAGACTTGAAAAGATAATTGAAAAGTTTGGGCAGTGCATTCTTAAGGTTCTTTTCAGTTTTGAAATGTGGTTAGGTGATACAGTAATACCAGTAATTTATTTTTTTCTGTTTGTCCTTAACAAGGAAGAATTAGCCTGTGTGTTGAATGCCTGTAACTCCAGTAATCACAAGGCTAAGGCAGGAGCATTGCATGAGTTCAGGGCCAACCTGAACTACACAGTGAGACCCTGTATCAAGAAACAATCAAGGAAGAATTATGCCTTAGTGACTAAACTTAGATCTAATGCATTTTTTCTCAAAAGGAGTGAGTGGACTTGACAAGTGAAGAACTGGGCACATGTAGAATAAAAACTTAATCATAAAATAGCAAATGCCATCTATATGAATTGCTTTATGGGTCAGAGAAATATCACCTGAGCATTACTGTGAGGTAGAACTAGGAGAAGAAAAAATTTACACACCTGCTGAAGGTATGGCCAGAGGTAAAGGAGTAGGAGGAATTAATGAGTCCTTGATTGTATCCTTGGAAATACTGAGATCATTAAAGAAGAATCAAGCTGTCAGAAGTCATTAGTG
Source organism: Petromus typicus (assembly GCA_004026965.1). Lineage (NCBI taxonomy): Eukaryota > Metazoa > Chordata > Mammalia > Rodentia > Petromuridae > Petromus > Petromus typicus. The sequence continues at coordinate 11,462 of PVIR01020958.1, read as the reverse complement.
TTCAAAGGGAAAACCAAACCTAAAGTAAAATTAGGAAAATAGCAGTGTAACAAAAGTTTGAAAAGGCCTAGAAATTGTGAGTATATCTTGTTTGGGTGGTTACTTTGTCGAAGAGTGATTTTTTAAAGTTACGGAGTACTGAAAGCTTACATTAATCTCTGCTCTCAGATGAAATAACAGGCACAAGTTCATCTAGACTCTAGTTAAGAGTAGGATAAGAACATTTAAGGTACTATAAGCCAAGCTAAATATGTAAGAGTATGCAAAAGCATACTCTTACTGAAATTCAGTTCATTTGCCAGTCTGGTCACTTTAACTTGATTTCTACCAGCCAAAAAAGCTACTTAAAATTTTTAGTTATGATTTTTTGGTTTGGTTATGTGTTTTTTGTTGTTTGTTTTCATTTGATTGGTGGAGGGGTATTAAACTAAACCTAGTACATGCTAGATACACTGTCCACCCCCAAGCTACACAAGCATCCTTGGTTATCTTTTGTTTTTGTCTTTGACTGATCTGCACATTATTAATCTCACATCATTGTAATTAAAAGCATATGTAGAAATAAAAAGAAAGAGTTTTTTTTTTAGTAATCAGAATTCAGACTGGGAAAGAAAAGCTTAGAAATGCAATTCTAACTCATTGTCCCTAATGAATTATATTCTTTGTCTTGTTAGAGACATAGCTCACCAGGCATGGTGGCACATGCCTGTAACTCCAGCACATGGGAGTCCAAGGTAGAGGCTTAGCATGAGTTTGAGGCCTGCCTGGACCTACCTAGAGAGATCCTGTCTCAAAAAGTTTTCAGAAAGGAAAATCTCATCATAATAGCTTAGAAGATACGGACATTTTTGTCTTTAATGTCTTCTTAGAATTCTGTAAGAAAAATACATTTCCCTAGATACTTGATACAAACCAGCACCTGAATATATAAGAAATTTTTATATTCCCAATTTTTAATCCTTAAGGAATGATGACCTATTAGATAGGGGTTAAATATCTTGGTCACCCTAGAGTTAAGCAAAAAATACATTTCCAAAATGAAGAGAATTAGTATTTTAGTCTAGAAATTAGCAGGTTGTGTTATGAAATCAAGTTTAAAGCATAGTTAGCCATAGTTGCATTTTATAAAGTGTGAAAACTGAACCTGTCATGTCTGGCTTCTTGAGCATTTTCATCAGTTTAGAATTACAAGATAGGATCACCAGATAGTAAGATCTAAGAATATAGCCAGATCATCTTTGCAGGTAAATTTTTTGAGCTGAATGTGTGTCTATACTGGACCATAAGCAGGATATCTGAACAGATTTACTTTACTATCACATAAATGGGCCTGCTGCCAGTTTCTAAAAAGAGCAAAAGAAGTGTTATTTAGATTTGCTGAACAACAGCTTCAGGTCATGTGACATAGTTACAAAACACTTAGAAAGAATAGAAGTAAACTTGTCTGCTATAGGAAGATGGTGGCTCGTAATTGTTCCACAGCATTAGTGACAAGATGCTATTTCAGTGATGTTCTCCTAAAAACGTAGCCCTTCTGTGAATCAGAGCTATTATGCTGTGTACACTTTGTTGAGAATCCTTTGAAGATAAACATGTGACCAACAAAGTGTATTTTATAACTCTTTGAAAGCTAACTATATTTATAGGTGGGACATTGAATAATATAAGGTCATAAAGGGCACTTACTGACTTTGCAGTCAGTTATTATTAGCAAAGAACTACCCTGTACAATGCTATAGAATTAAATGTCAGTCTAGATAGTGTTTATATAGGTGGCTGTGAACTGTGAATATCTATAAGTTTAGGGCTGGTAGAGCATTCATTACTTTTTACAATATGGTTGGCATTTAAAAACTTTAATAAGAGAATATCAAGTACCTAGACTCAAGTTAAATTTCGGGTGGGTTGTATAGATTTGTGTGTGTAGTTTATTGTATGAACTAACACTCTTATGACTTGATTTTGGCATCCTTTTAAAAAGGGGTCTTGGAGGTAGATGTTGCTCATTGGTAGAGTGCTTGCCTACCATGTAGAAGGCCTGGGGTTCAGCCCCTGTACCACAGAAAATTAATAATTTTATTTTTAAATTCTTAAATGTAATCAATCACAAAGCAGGTTCACTTTTTGAGTATAAAGTGGAATGTATTAGAGGTATGAATAGCAGTAGATTAGTTGCATCCATGACCATTCCTCATTAGAAAATGTATTTCTTTTTCTGAGAAAAAGTATGGGGAAATTGGAGTAGTAAGCAGGAACTCCTCAAATGGAATATCTGACAGCAGCAAAAATCATTAAATAAGGAGCCTTTCACAGCTATTTGATGAACCATGTCCAATCCCAGCTTACCACTTAGTACTTCTTTATTTATTCATGAACACCCAGTGTATCTTATTTATTGAAAGTACAAAGCTAGAAATAAACAGGCATTATCAGTTGAAAAAGTGATTGAATGTTCAGCTACTTTTATGCCTGGGTTGATACAGTACTTTGTGACCAGACCAGCCTTCTCAAAACCAAGATTAGTTTAATAGTGCTGAAAGGTACTCTTTCTTCACATATAAATTCTATTTGCTTTTAATGAAGTGTTTAAAAATTAGTTTTATACTAAATCTTTTAAAATTGGCTATCTTACTATTATGAAAACATCGTTCAGTATCTTATACTTTAGACACAGAGCATTTAGATAGCCTTTGAAGAAATAGAATATTTATGAAGTACCTTATTCTATAACTTGATATTAAACCTGTGTTAAAAATTATTCTTTTTTTTCTCTTACTTCCGTTTTTTCCCTTTTGGGCCATAGACTTCCTCAGGGAGGAATGAGGGAGGAGAGAAGTGAATTCTTACTTCAGCCAATAGAATCTAGAATTATTCAGTATTTACCTGCTTTGCGTAATACAGGCCCACCCACACATATTATGAGGTGTTTAAGTGAAAGATCGTGGAGCTGATAGCTAGCTATTCAGTGTATGATTCCAAGTGTAATTGGCAGATTCTTTAGTACTATCTGGATTTTATCTTCTGCTAAGAAGTCTATGTAGCGATGGAATGAAAAGGTAGGTGTTCTGTGGTTTAAGTATCATGTTGTAGATACTTCAGGTTAAAATAAGCTTGTAAAAAGAATGATTTGAAGCATAAATCATTTATATTTAATTTTTCATATTCAGCTTTAGAAGTATGTTTTTGAATTAAATTTCCTTCTGTCTTATTAAAAAAGCTGGGTAAAGCTCAAATTCGTCTTCTGTCAGTCTCAAAAAAAGGCTAAGAAATAGAACTCCATTTGTTTATTGTCCTGTCATTATACTTTGGTTAGCTATTAAAAGGTTATTCAGAGTCTTCATTTTTCAGTTATAAATATTCTCCCAAGAGCCTCTCAAAAAAAAGGTCTGGGCCTTTGTGATAATTACATTTTATTATTTAGTATTTAAACATTATCATAAGGTAGGAGGAAATTATAATATTTTTAGAATAGTAACATTTATACTTTATGGGGAATTGAAGTAATGTTTCTACCTGAATATTTTTATTATTTGTATGATACAGTAGGAAGAGATTTAATATTTAGGTCTGATGATTGATAAGAGGTGCTTTTGGTGCTAAAAATGAACAACAGTAAGTTTCTTATCTGTATTATTTTCTGGAAAATTTGATTTTCACCAAGGAAAAAATATAATTGAAGTTTTTCTTTCTATAGGAAATTCATGAAAAGTTTAATCTGATTTCTAGAATATTAAATTTATAATCATTTTTCATCCAGTTTTCTAATCTATTTGTAGGGTATAAGTGTTCTCTTATATACATGTAAAATGATTGACAGCTCAATGACAAGAGAAAAGTTACAAATCATAGGGGAAATTGATCATAATTTATTTAGTTGGAGTATTTGTAATGTGGCCACAAAAATTAGAGTAGAAAGTAGAAGTTCACAAAAATATCCCAGTTATATATATGTATGTATTTATTATTTTCCAAATGAACGGAGTTAAAAGTACCATGTTGAGTCATTTAAAATATTCACTGTGCTTTAAATAAAAAATCGTTCTTAGCCTCCTACACACTGTCATTAAATTACTGTCAAAAAAAAAATTATGGGGAACCCATAATAATTTGGTCAGAAAAAAATTGACTACTGTTTTAAGGACTTTTTATAAACCAAAAGGATGCAACACTTTTCTGTTGGTGAGAGTGGTAATAATTGTCATCTCTTTTTTTATAGGTTGTAGTATATTAGGAGATATACCTCTCACCACCACCACCACTACCCCAGCTGTACAGGGTATGGAGCCCAGGGCCTTTACACTGAGCTATATCCCCAGCCTTTTGTTTTATTTTGAGAGAGGGTCTTGATACTGTTTGTTACCCAGGCTGAGCTTCAGTTTACAGTCCTCCCACTTTAGCACCCAGAGTGCTAAGATTACAGGTATGTGCCACTATGCTCAGCTCTCATTGTTATCTTCCAATAATGATTTGTTGATAGTTGACTTTACTGAAGAAATGATATTAGAGATTTAATTTGTAATTTGAAGTTTTGACTACATTTTTCTTTTTCCATTCCTTCTGAATGAAGCTCATTATCATATTTTGAAATTAAAGATTTTATTTAAGTTAACTTCTCTATAAGAGCAGGAAACACATGTTGTAACTTATTTAATTTAGATATACTGTAATCCTCTATGGGAATGAAACGTTTATATAGTATTAAATCTTGAAGCAACTAATTACAGTAGTTTTTAGGTCTTTGATTATATTTTAGAGTCTGTTATATATTAGGATCAGTAGACTAGAACTTTTTTATATGGTATTAAAGTTTTCTACAAAGAAAAAATTATAAGTATTTACTTAGATATCAAGAAGTAAAGATGAATCTCTGAGACAGTAATTAAATCTTAGGTAATCACCAGTAAGTCAACAAAATAGTAAGACCAGATATTTGTTAGGAATTTAACAGATGCTTTTTTTATTATTATTAATTATAGCTTCAGAAATCACTTTTAACTCTGATAGTTTGAGTAATTTTAAGATGTCCAGAGAAAGAAATTATGTTTTTAGTGAGTGAACCAGGTACCTGGCCCAACATTGAAACCTCATTGAGTCTTTCTTGTTCTCATTCTGTCCTCATGACAAATCCTTTAAAGTGTGAGAAGTATTGTCACCATTTTGTAGCACGTGAAAATGACGTGCTTAGAGCTGGTTTGTAGCTTTGAGATTTTATGAAGGTTCCTAGCCATAGCTTTTATTGTCAAGGACCTGAGTTCTCAGGATTAGCTCTATGTATAGTTGTGTCTTCACTAGTATCTCTTCTAATTTGAAGAAAATACTGTCATAAAGAAGTAGTGATAATTTAACAAAGTCTTCAACATCTTAATTTTTGAGGTTTATATGTTTTAAGGCTTTTAAAATGAAATAAATCAACCCAGTACTGCTTTTTATTCTTTACTTTTTTTCCTCTTCCCAGGCTTCATTTCTTTCTTCCTTTTCCGTTCTTCCTTCCTTCCCTCCCTTCTTCCTTCCTTCCTTTCCTGTCTCTCTTTCTGAGAGTAGTAGTTCAGGTTGGCCTTTAACTCACTATGTACCCCAAGTTGGCCTTGAATTTGCAGCAATCCTTTTGCCTCAGCCTCACAAATGTTGGGATTATAGGCATGCACCATCATACCTGGCTACCATAAATTATTATTTTAAGAGTAAGATTTGTGTGGGTAGATGTACAGAAGTAAGTTCAAATACTGTTAAAGATTTCATTGTGAACATTATTTAGAAGGTATGATATAATTGAATATACAGAGTTCTCTAAGCTAGTACCTAGACCTAGCATTCAATTGGTAAAATTGTGCTCATGTAACTTTTTTTTTTTTTTTTTTTTGAGACAAGGTCTCACTTTGTAGTTCAGGCTGACCCTGAGCTCACTACGTAGCCCAGACAAGCCTCAAATTTGCAGCAGTCCTCCTGCCTCTGCCTCCCAAGTGCCGGGATAACAGACGTGAGCCTCCACACCCAGCATTATAGTATGTGGTTACCATACTACTCATGAACTCAGGATCTTGCGCTCACCAGACAAACACCAGAACCACTGAGCTAAATCCCTGGCCTCTCATTAAAAAGCATAAAACATGGCTCTGCTAAATTCTGTCCATTACATGAATGAATCACTTTAGTTCAGGTATTACTTGGTCCAGTGAATAGCTGCATTTGTACAGTAACTGCTTTCCTGACCAAAGTAGTTACATGCAAAACAGTTTCATCTCAGAAAAGGGATATGAGACTGTAGGCACTGTGACTTGGCAAGAACAGACAACTTAAAATTCTCTCAGCTGCAAGTTCTGGGAAGGGTGAAAACAGGCAGATGTTGACCTTAGAATTCATACTTTGTAATGTCTTGTACTAGCTCTGATTTTTTGTTTTCTATATTTGTCTTTTTAAATTTTTATTTTGAAATAATTTTAGCCTGATAAAATTGGAAAATAAAAGCACCACATTTACATACATCCTTTATTTAGCTACCTCTAATATTAACAGCATATATAACTAGAATGTATTTATCAAAACCAAGAAATTGAGCCGGAGATTTAGCTCAGTGGTTCTTGTGTCAGCCTGGCAAATGCAGTGTCCCAAATTCAGTTCCTGGTACCACATACCACAATGCTGGGTGTGGTGGCTCATGCCTTTTACTCAGCACTCAGGAGGCAGAAGCAGGAGGATCATCATGAGTTCGAGGCCAGCCTAGGCTACATAGTGAGTTCGGGGCCAGCTTGAACTACAAAGGGAAACCCTGTCTCAAAAAAAATTAACACTAACCACTATTGACTTACTGTTTTTCCTTATATAATTAATAATAACCTTGGGGGAGATAAGTTGAGACTAGTATAGCCTGTTTTTGTTTTGTTTTGTTTTGTTTTAAGCTATATAACTTGGTTAATGTTTTAATAAAGATCAAAGAAAACCAAGGTGATTCTATATCTGGAAGTAACTTGTCTGCCCAAATATTATTAAATAATGATTTTGTGAAACGAACCTATAACCTCTGTAAAATTAATATTGCATGCTCCTGGAAATAATGGCCATTACTTATTGTTGCATTTTTCATTTTCATAGATTAGTATTGGTTTAGTTTTTGGGGGAAACTCATTTCATTCGTTGTTTTCCCAAATTCAAATTTTAGGGCATGGAGATTTGACTCAGTGCCACCATGCCTGCACTTGAAAGGTCCTAAGTTCAATTCCTGGTACCAGGAAAAAAAATCTGCCTAAATTTAAATTTTATCCAACAAACTTTTCAACTCAGCTTTAAACAACTGATTGCATTACTGAGAAATTTATATGGTCATTACCATAGAAGACCATTCTTAAATGTCTGCCCTGTTGGAACAATAGCATAGGTTGTATAAGCTGTCCCTGTGAGACAATTTATGGTAGGAATAGAATTGGGAAACTCTTTGGTTTATTGTTTAATGTAGTCCCAGTATAGTTTTTCACCTAGTGTACTTTTTTAAAAATTCAAATCTTTATTGGTACATCATATATACACATCATGATCACATTCAACATTGAGAATTTGTATATAACAGTATGACACAACTTAATTTTCACTTTTTCCCATTCCCCTACCCACCCTACAACCCCCCACCCCCTATATACATAAGCTTTGTTTCCTTTTTTTGTTACCATCACGTTATTTTTCCCCTCATTGCTTACCTCTACACCCTGTTTTTAAAAATATTTTCTATTTTATAATATCTACTATATATACTAGAATGCTGTTTCTCAGACAAAGGGCTACTATCTAGAACATATAAGGAGCTTTAAAAAAATCAGCCCACCCAAATTTAAAGACCCATTTCAAAAATGGGCATCTGAAATGAACATTTTTCAGAGGAAGAAGTAAGAGCAGCTAAGAAGTATATGAAGAAATGCTCAGCATCACTGGTCATTAGAGAGATGCAGATGAAAACAACACAGATTTCATCTCCCAGTGTACTTTAAAGCTTAATTGTTTTAGCAATCCCAGAGTGGTCAAGCTTGAATTGTAACCTCTGTTTGCTTAACTATAAAGTGAGGGATGTAATAGTTCCTGTCTCATAAGGCTGTTCCAAGGATTAAACTGGCTAATAGAAGTAAAGTGCTTAGAGTAGTGCTTGGCACAGAGGCAGAGCCCAGCATTAGCCATTGTGAAAAAAGACTATCAGTGTTGAATGCCGACTTTAGAAATCGTATCTTTTTGTTTCAAATAACTGCCAAATCCTACCAAATTTTCTGCTTTCTGCAGAATTTTGATGCTTCAATGGTTACTAGGGGAATTTTTAATCTTGCTCTCTGAGAAGTGTGCTGAGAGTTTAGGAATTCAGGTAGTCTAAAACTTGAATGGAGGCCAAGATTAACAGAAACAAAAATATTTCAGTTATTTGTGCTTTTAAAATACATTTTTCAAATAAGTGAGTATTGGGGAGTGGGTTATTGAGGTGCGTAAGTAACCTTCTATAATCAAGAACACTGCCTTGCATTTTTTTCTCAGCTTTCACATTCAAGGAACACATTAAGTCTTTGTCTCAACTGCCTGGACTCAGTTCTAAGGTTTTTTTCCTGATGGTACTAGGAATTTTGTCTCAGTGTAATACCCTGCTTTTCCCCTTGGGTTCTTTTCTTCCTTCCTCATTTTTAAAACATGTATGCAAAGTCCAACTTATCTATTTATTGTTGGTCATTACCAGAAGCAGAGTTGACAAACAGAATGAACACTGAGGAAATGACAAAAGTTCAAATGATGTCGAAAAGCACTAGTCATAGTTGCAAAGTTGTTAGTAGTCTATGTGGAAGTGTAACTTGTTTAGGGTTTATTTTATACAAGTATACTTTCTAGTCTCCTAAATGGTCCTGTAATAAGGTATCTTAATCTTTTTTGTTTTGTTTTGTTTTTAGTTTTTTGAGATAGGGTCTCATTTTGTTTAGGCTGACCCTGAACTCACTATGTAGCCCATGCTAGCTCAAACTCAAGGCAGTTCTCCATCCTCTGCCTCCCAAGTACTGAGATTACAGGCATGAGCCACCACACCTCCTTAGCATCTCTCAATGTTTTCTAACAATCCATTCAGCCTTGTCTGGAGTATGAATTAGTGCTATCAGAAAGCCTAGGCTACTTCACCTTTAGGAGCCTGTTTCCACTAAATATAGTTATGGTACAAATTTAATGGGTTAATGTATATTGTAATGTATGGATTTTAGTACTAGTGCTGCTAGACTGTTTGGCCTTAAACCAGTAATTTGGCCTGTCTAACCCACTCAGTTTCCTTGCTAAGAAAATGGAGTTAAGACTTACCTGCTCAATCTACAGAGCTATTTGAGGGTCAAATAAAATAATCTATGACAGCATTTTGCTAATTAACATTCTTTGTAAATAGAAGATAAACCTTAACCCAAGATTGATTTAAAATCACTTTTGACTTAAAAGGATTTTTCCATATTTTCTAAAGCCTGCTTTTAATTTTGCTAAGTATGGGTCTTATAAATCAAAAAGATACTTCCTTATCTACTTATACTACTGGCTTTATTGCTCTTCTGGCCACCACAGCTGTAGTCCTTTTCCTTTGATCATTTGAGAAATTATCATAATAAAAATTCTTAAGTGTGCAAAAATATTAATTGATTGTCATCAAGACAAGATGATAGTTCTCACATTCTCACAGCCACTCTCATCAGTTCTGGTAGCATACTGAAACAGTTACCTTCAGAATCATTCCTTTTACTAACAAATACTAATATAAATAACCTTTAAAGAATCAGTGTCAGTATAATGTTAATAAGCACGTTAAGTACCTTAGCATGTGCTGGTATGCCAAAAATAGGAAATCCCCTTGTTAAAACAAACTGTGTTATCTAATTCAAGATCAGAGCTCTGACTGTCACCAAATAGGATTATTGGGATGGTCAGATTTTCATTGTCACAAGTCGGGTGTGCTCCTGGCATCTAAGGGCAGTAAAGCCCAGGGGTGCTTTTGAACCCTCTGCAGTGCACTGGCTAGTCTCCTACAATGTTAGAGTGATGTGGTGTCCAGGCTGGGAAACTTGAATTTAGAGAAACAAATGCTGTCCTTGGGAAGTATGTTGTTTTCACGTGAGGATGAAACTAAGTCGTCCTTATAGGTGATGGACTCTCAGCATGTCATTTGGCTACTCTGAGGAGAGAGGAGGCTGGGAGTTTATCTTGGGAAGGGGACATACATAGACTTTATTTCCTCCATTTCTGTGTTGAGAAACTAAAAGACTGAAAATGGTAACTTCCAGTAGTAACCTCCAATTATCACCTCGGAGACTATTTTTTCTCATATATAAAAATACTGTTTATTAATCCTTCTAATTGTGAAAAATGGAGGAAGGTGATTAAAACTCACTCTTACCAAGAAACTGCTAAGGATTTACTTACATTCAGTCATTAGCTGCATTGGTTTCATAAATGGCTCCACTACAAATATACCTAAACAGTTCTTTAGGTATGAGCCATCCTTTTGAATGAACCACGGAGATTCTAATGTAGATGGAAGTCTGTTTCATCAGAGATAATGTATGCAATCCACATATTTTTCTCAGTATCCCTTTCTGCCTACCCACTCACCTGCCAAAATGGAAATGTTCCAAAACCATGAACATCTGCATAAGATTTGTTTTATTCCTTTACTGGTTATTTGTTTTGGTCTTTTTTTTTTCCAGAGCAGGAATTTTATACTTGTGTTTAGTAGGAGTTAAGCAAAAGCTTACTTGCAATATAACTAGTAAAAGAAAATGTGTTACGCTAAGGAACAATGATTTCCCAGCTTCCTTTTCAGTGAAACTGAGTTATGTAATGTAAGAAGTCTTCTCTTTGGGAAGTTTTGATGCAAAAAATAGTTATATTTTACTAGCCTTCAAAGACTAAGTGATCAAGCTGTTACACTGTTGAAATTAATAACATTCCTAAAAAGTACATATTTTATGGCTAGCTTTTAATGTTTTCTCAAACACAGAAAATATACTATTCCAGAATATTTCTTGAAAAAAATTACTTAATTTAAGGAAATTGAGTTCCAGACATTGAGAGAAACATGTTTACTTTTCAGGGTTCAAAGTGAGCTTTAAAGTAATAGGTCTTATAAAATACAGCCTTATTATCTTAGGATAATCTTAACATTTTGTCCAGTCTCGAGTAGAATTGATGGTCTTACTTGCTGCTCTTAGAGCTAGATCATATTGAGATGAGATCAGACCATCTAACTTAATTAAAGACCAACAAGTGAGGGCCAGTACTTGATGTTTTAAGATATTCTTTGTGTATATATCCATTTCAAGATCTCAAATGCTTAATTTCAGGAATTCATTTTGAAAAATACTGGTGCTCAGATTTTAAAATGCAAAGAGAATGAATGCTACTCTCCATCTCTCCTGGGTGGTGTTATAGATTCTTACTCATGAGTCTTCATATACAGATTGTAGCAACTTCTT
>PVIR01020957.1:15813-30084 GCA_004026965.1 Petromus typicus | reverse complement strand
CTTGTGCTTGCAAGACAGGCACCAGAACCACTGAGCTATATCCCCGGCCCTACGCCTCAGTTTTCTTATAAGCACAACTGGAACAAAAGAGCATTTATTTTATAGAATTATTGTGATAATTTGATAAATGAATGAGTAAGGTTTGCAATACCTGATTAGACTACTGCCTGGAATATATTGTTTATAGTGAATGTCACCTGCTAATCTTAACTCTTTGCACTTTGATATACATTTTAAAATCAGGTTTTTACATTACACAGAGATTTTGATTGGAGTTCTGACTGAAATTGTACTAAAGTTATGTATTGATTTGGGAGAGTCACTCATATATTTATAATATTAAAACTTTCTATGAACAAGGCATATCTCACCACTCATTTGGATCTCTTTAGTATTTTTCAACTATAATTTTAACATTTCCTCCACAGAGAGCCTGATAAGTTACACAGAATTTTTGCCCCCATGCTTCTTTGAGACATTGGCCTGTGTTTTTTTCTTTCTTTGTGATAGTCTTGTCAATTTCAGTATCGCTGTACAAAGTCTCATCAAATAAAAGGGAAGTTCCTTACTTTTCTATTCCCTGGCTGAGATTTTTTGTGACAGATTGGTTTTATCTGTGTCTAGTTACTTTTCTTGTTGCTGAAATAAAATACCCAACACCTAAAGGTAAAGGAAGAAAGGTTTATTGCAGCACAAAGTTTGCAGAGGTTTCAGTTCATAGTTGACCGGCTTCAAGGCAAGTCAGCACAACAGAGGTACATCGCAGAGTGGAAACAGTTCATGGCAAGTACAAGGCAGAAGATAGCAAGGAGTGAAGTAACAAAGCAGCAAGTGATGGCAACATCCCTCTTTCTGTCCCTTCTATTCTATCCAGGCTGCACACTCTTAGGGTGGGTAGCGCTCTCACCCAGGGAGAGACTACCTGTTTCCCACACCCAGAGTTATGCCAAACCAATCAGTTGACTAATTTAATAATTATACACCCTTGATACTAGCATCACACACTTAATCCCAGCATCACACATTCTAGATCTAGCCACCTCTCAATAGCCTGACCTATTACCAGATGAGATTTCAAGGGATCATCTAGACACAAGCCATAGCAATCTGTTTCTTGAATTCCAGTAGAATTTACTAGTGAAATCATCTGGGTTGTGGGATTTAGAGTAAGGAGATAAAGTTTTTACTACTGATTCATTTATTTAAAGCTTATTTCTTCTAAGAGGTAAAACTCTTGAAAACACAGGAACACACAAAAACTTTGTAAACAAAGCCCAGGTTGCACAGGAAATATTACAAAGACAATAAATCAGATTATATCAAATTAAAAGCTTCTGCACAGCAAAGGAAACCACCAACAGAGTGAGGAGACAAATTACAGAATGGGGAAAAAACTACTGCTAGTCACTCCTCTGATAAAGGACTAATATCAAATATATGTATATATGTATATATATATTTATATATATATACATATATATGTATATATACATATGTATATATATATATACACCTAGCAGAAGAATAGCTGGGTCAAATGGGACCTCTAATCCTAGCTGTTTAAGAAATCTCCACACTGATTTCCACAGAGGTTGTTCATATCACAGCGACATATGTGCACCCATGTTTATAGCAGTTCAGTTTCCAAGAATGCTAAATCTTGGAAACAACCATATTGTCCATCAACTGGAAATTGGGTAAAGAAGACGTGGTTCTGCTACAGAATGGAGTATTACCCTGTCATTAAAAATGATAAGAATGAGTCATTCATACTCAAATGGATGTACCTTCAGGACATCCTCATAAGTGAAATAAATAGGTCACAAATGTGTAAATATCGCATTTTTTTCTGGTATGAGAAAATGAAGACGTAAATGAGTTCTAGTATATATAGTAAATATTGTGAAATAGAAAACATTTAAAAGGAAAAAGGGTGTAGAGGTAAATAATGAGGGGAGAAGAATGTGATAGTAATAAAAAGAAAGGAAACAAAGCTTATGCATATAGAGGGTGGAGGGTTGCAAGGTAGGTAGAGGAATGGGAAAAAATGAGAATCAAGTTGTGTCATATTCTAGTACAAACTCTCCATGTTGAATGTTATGATGATGTGTATTCATAATGCATCAATAAAGATTTGAGGGGGCTGGGGATTTAGCTCAGTGGTTCTGGCACCTGTCTTGCAAGAGCAAGGGCCCGGGTTCGTTCCCCAGTAACTACATACAATACTGGGTGTGGAGACTCATGCCCAGCAGCAATCAGTACCACATACCACAGTGCTGGGTGTGGTGGCTCACGCCTGTAAACCCAGCACTCAGGAGGCAGAGGCAGGAGGATTGCTGTGATGTGAGTTTGAGGCTGAGCTCAGGGCCAGCCTGAACTACAAAGCGAGACCCTGTCTCAAAAACCTAAAAAAAAAAAAAAAGATTTGACTAAAATAAAAAGAATATATAAAGAACTAAAAAAAACCCCAGACTCCCCAAATTTAAAGACTCAATTCAAAACTGGTCATCTGAAATGAATAGACACTTCTAGGTGAAGAAATACAAATGTCCAGTCAATCCAAAAAAAGTCTTCAACATCACTGGCCATTAGAAATGCAAATTAAATTAACACTGAGATTCTATCTCACTACAGAAAGAATCCCTATCACCAAGAAATGAACCGGGAGCTGGGGATTTAGTTCAAGTAGTACTGTTCCTACCTTGGAAGCACAAGGACCTGAGTTTGATTTCCTGTACTGCCAAAGAAAGACAGACAGACACACACACACACACACACACACACACACACACACACACACACACACACAGAGGGAGAGAGAGAGAGAGAGAGAAGAAAAAATCAACCAATAACAAATGTTGGAGAGACTGGAAAAAGAGACCCTTTTTCATTGTTGGTTGGATTGTAAACTGGTATAACCTCAACAGAAATATAGAGATTCCTCAAAAAACTAAAACTAAAGGTTCCATTTGACCTAGCTATTCTCCTTCTAGGTATTTTCCTGAAAGAATTAAAGACATCTTTTACGATGATAAATGTATATTCATCTCTGTAGCAGCAGTTCATAGTAGCTAAATCTTGGAAAAAGTGCCTATTACCAGTGCCTATGACTGGATAAATAAAATGTGATGTTTATATACAGTGGAGTACTACTCTGCCATAAAGAAACATAAATGAGACTTTTTTTTAATTTTTTTTTTTTTTTTTTTTTTTTAGGTTTTTTTGAGACAGGGTCTCGCTTTTGTGGTTCAGGCTGGCCCTGAGCTCAGCCTCCAACTCACATCACAGCAATCCTCCTGCCTCTGCCTCCCGAGTGCTGGGATGACAGGCGTGAGCCACCACGCCCGGCATTGTGGTATGTGGTACTGGTTGCTGCTGGGGTGAGTCTCCACGCCCAGTATGGTATGTTGTGACTGGGATTCAAACCCAGGTCCTTGCACTTGCAAGACAGGTGCCAGAACCACTGAGCTAACTTCCCAGCCCAAATGAGGCATTTTTAAGCAAATGTATACATCTCAAAACAATAATGTTAAGTGAAATGAATCAGGCACGATTTGTGTGAGAAATCCGAAGTACAAATAAGGAGTGGAATTGGAGAGTGATGTTAAGAAGTAGGAAGAATTTGCTCAATTGAGAAGGGGAACATGAATGGGAAAGAAGGGAAAAGGGATTTAAAGGCAAAAAAAGAACTGAGTGAAAAAATGGAAAAAGAGCTTTTGTAGATGTGGAGGGGAAGATGGGTTAAAGGGATGGGAGGGGAAGAGGAAAAGAGAAAAGAATTAACATGGGCTGTGTGCGTGCACGTATACATTTCCTATGATTAATATAATCATTATGTGCTGCAAACATGTACTAATAAGAAATATGAAAAACTAAAGTTTACTTTTATTCAGATTTCCTATTTCTTTTTAAATCATTTTTGATTAGTCATATTGATTCAAAATGTCCATTTTGTTTACAGTTTCAGACTTATCAGCATAAAACATTTCATGGTAATTTCTTATTTTTAATCTCTTCTATACATCGGCACTTCTAATTATGAACACTTTATTTTCGCTGTTCATTAATCTATTAGTTGTCAAGGATCATTGATTTTCAAAAAATCAAGTTTTTCAAATACCAATTTGGAAGTTTGTTAAATCCTCTGAAGTGTAGCTTTATTTTCCATTTTACTAACTTCTGCTTTTATTTTATTTCCTTCATCCTACTCTGTTTGGGTTTACTATATTGCTCCTTTTCTAACTCCTTAAATTGTGCACATCATGTATAAATTTTCATTCTTATTTCCTAATAACAGTAATTAAGGGTATAATTTTTTAATTTGTTAATTTTGTTGGTGTAATTTAAATGTATATTATGATCATATTTGTCAAAGGATATTTGTATCTGTACATGGTGTATAATGAGTCTTCTTTTTCTCCCAAATCCCTCCACTCCTTTCAGCCCCCCCTTTTAACAAAAGATTTGTCTCCATTTTATTCTCTTTTCTCATTCTTTTCCTTTTTCCTTCTTTCTTTTTCCTCTCCCCCTTCCCAATTTCCCTTTTGTTTTGCATTATTTTTTCCTATTTCACATTATCTGTTATACATTTGGTCCTTATTTACCCTTTTAGCATCATGCAAGAGAGACAATGTGATATTTACACATCTGATTTGTTTCATTTAACAGTATAGTCTCAAGGTGGATCCATTTGGTTATAAATGACTCAAGTTTATCTTTATGGCAGAGTAGTACTCCATTGTATTAAGAAGTCATGTCTTTTTTACCCATTCATCCATTGATGGGAATTTGGGCTATTTTCAAGATTTTGCTACTACAAACTGTCACTATGAACATGGGGGCATATATGTCACTATGGTATGATACTTTTAATTCTTTTGGGAATGTACTCAGAAGAGGAATATCTGAGTCACATGGGACTTCTAATCCTAGGGTTTTTTTTTTTTTATAATCTTTATTGGTACATTAAATATACACATCATGATTGCACTCCATAATGGGGATTTTACCAGTATAAGACACAACTTAATTCTCATTTTTTCCCATAGCCCTACCCACCCTACCACCCCCCCATATACATACAATTTGTTTCCTTACTTTTTTGTTACAATCTCAACATTGTCCCCTTTCACCTTATTTTACATTGAGCATTTTCTATTTCACAATATATAACATACAATGCTAGGACTCATTTACATCTTTATTTTCTCATACCAGAGAAAAGATGCGATATGTACCTATCTGTGCCTTATTTATTTCACTTATGAGGATATCCTCAAGGTATGTCCATTTAAGTAGAAATGATTCAAACTTATCATTTTTTAATGGAGTACTACTCTGCCATAATCCTAGTTTTTAAAGGAGTTTCCACACTAATTTACACAATGGTTGCACCAGTCTGTATTTCCACCAGGGACTTTTGCTTCACAGCTTCATCAACAGTTCTTGTTGGTTGATTTCTTGATAGTCGTCATTTTTTTCTGGAGTAATATGGAATCTCAGTGTAGTTTTAATTTGCATCTCTCAGATGACCAGTGATATTAAACATTTTCTATGTATTTATTTGTCATTTGTATTTCTTCATCCAAGAAGTACCTATTCATTTCAAATGTCCATTTTTTATTGGGCCTTTAAATTTGGGAGACCGATATTTTTCAATTCATTGGCATGTTCTACATATTAGTCCTTTGTCTGAAAGACAACTGACTAAAATTATTTCCCACTCTGTGGGTTGTCTCTTCATTCTGTTCATAATTTCTTTTGTAGTAAAAAGCTATTTAATAGGATTAAATCCTAGTTATCAATTCTTTGTATTCTTTCCTTTGCAGTCTGGGTTTTGTTCAGGATGTCTTTGCCTACCCCTATGTCAAGAGTTCTACCTATCCTCTGCTCCAGTAGATTTAGTGTTTCATGTTTTAATATTTAGAACTTTGATCCACTTTGACTTTAGTTTGACTTGGTTTAGTGCATGGTAGAAGACAAGAGTCTACTTTTAGTCTTCACCATATAAAAGGCCAGTTTTTCCAGCATCATTTATAAAGAAGCTTTCTTCCCCTTTCACTGAATGTGTTTGTCTCCTTTCACAAAGATGAAGTGACTGAGTATGATTAGAGGTTTTTTCACATCTTCTAGTCTGTTCCATTGATCCCTGGGTCTGTTTTTCTGTCACTTTCATGCTGTTTTTTGCACAGTAGCTCTGTGATATAATTTCACTCCATGAACTGTGATACTTCCCTGCCTTGTCTTTTTGCTCAGAATTAATTTTGCTATTCTGGTTTCTTCAGGTTCCAAATGAATTTTAGTAATGTTTTCTCTAGTTTTGTGAGGTATGGCAATGGTATTTTTATTGGGATTGCATTAAATCTCTACAAAAATTTTGGGACTATAAACAATTTCACTACATTAGTTCTTGCTACACAAGAGCAAGGAATATCTTTCCATTTTCTGATATCATCTTCCATCTCTTTTTAAAGAATACTGTAATTTTTAATAGTAAGGTCTTTTAATTCATTTGTTAGACTGATTCTTAAGTATTTCATTTTTTTCAATATTAGTATGAAAGCCATGGTTTCCTTTTTTTTTTTTTTTTTTTTTAGGTTTTTTGAGACAGGGTTTTGCTTTGTGGTTCAGGCTGGCCCTGAGCTCAGCCTCAAACTCACATCACAATCCTCCTGCCTCTGCCTCCCGAGTGCTGGGATTACAGGCATGAGCCACCACGCCCGGCACTGTGGTATGTGGTACTGGTTGCTGCTGGGCGTGAGTCTCCACGCCCAGTATGGTATGTGGTTACCGGGGAATCGAACCCAGGCCCTTGCGCTTGCAAGACAGGCGCCGGAACCACTGAGCTAACTCCCCGGCCCGGTTTCCTTAATTTCTTTGTAGTGAGTTTGTCATTTGTGAATAGGAAAGCTATTGATTTTTTAGGGTTGACTTTGTAACCAGCTACATTAAATCTATAATTCTTCTGATGGAGTTTTGGGATTTTCTTCTGTACAGAATCATGTCACATGCAAAAAGTGATAATTTAACTTCATCCTTTCCCATCTTTATTCCTTTTGTTTCTTCCTCCTGTTTATTTGCTCTGGCTAATGTTTCCAGAACTATGTTGAACACAAGTGTTAATAGTAGACATACTTATCTTGTTTCTGATTTTAGAGTGAAAGTTTTCAGTTTTTGACTATTTAGTATTACGTTGGCTATTGGTTTGTCATAGATGGCTTTTATCAGATTGAGATAAAAACCATCTATTGCAATTTTCTGTAGGATTTTTATCATGAATGGGTGTTGGACTTTGTCACATGTCTTTTCTCCATCTATTGAGATGATCGTGTGGTTTTTGTGTTTGGCTTTTTGGATATGGTGTATTACAGTTTATTGATTTGCATGTAGTGAATGAGCCCTGCATCTCTGGGATGAATCTTACTTGGTCATGGTGTATAATCTTCTTGATGATTTTCTGCATTCTGTTTGCCAGGATCTTATCGAGGATTTTTGTATCTGAGTTCATTAAGGAGGCTGGTTTGTAGGTTTCTTTTTTGATTAGGTCCTTCTCTGGTTTTGATGGCAGGGTAATAGTTACTTCCAGGAATGATTTTGGGACTACTGTTTCTCTTTTTACTTCATTAATCAGTTTGAAAAGAACTATCATTAGATCTCTAAATTTCTTGTGGAATTCAGCAGTGTACCCATCAGGACATTGACTTTTCTCTGTTGGTTGTTTAGAATATTAATATCTTCTTGACTCAATTTTGGTTCATGTGTGTGTGTGTGTGTGTGTGTGGTACTAGGGATCCAACTCAGGACCTTGCACTTACCAAGCAGGTGCAGAGTCACTTAGATATATCCCAGACTTGAATACACATTCTTGAGGTAGTATTTGTGACTTGCCAGATTTCCCCATGATCTGTTGTGATTTCAGCTTTTTCATTCCTTATTACTTGAATTTGAGATTTTTCTTTCTTTTTTTCATAAGGTTGGCTAAAGGTTTATCCATTTTATTTAAACTTTCAGAGAACTAACTCTTTAATTCATTGACTTTTTCCCATTGTTTTCCTGGTCTCAATTGCATTATTTTCTGGTCTGATCTTTATTTCTTCCCTCACTTAAGCTTTGGCTTAGCTTGTTCTTTTTCTAAAAGCTTGAGGTTCAACATAAGATTGTTTATTTCAGCTCATTCTCTTTCCCTGATGTGAAAATTCACTGCTATAAATTTCCATCTTGGAACTGCTTTCATTGTGTCTCATAAGATGTGGTATGTTTTGTTGGCATTATCATTTAATTGTAGATATTGTTCCATTTCTTCTTTAATTTCATCTGTGACCCATTGGTTGTTCAGTAGAATGTTATTTAATTTTCACATGTTTATGAAATTTTTGTAGGTTTTTTTGGTCATTGATTTCCATTTTCATTGCACTATGGTCAAACAATATGCATGGGATAATTTCAATTCCTTTGCATTTGCCTAAGCATGTTCTATATGTTAGTATGTCTTCTATTTTGGAGTATTCCTATGTGCAGCTGAGAAGAATATGTATTGTTATGTTTTGGGTAGTGTACTCTGTAGATATCACTAAGTCCATTCCTTCACAAGTTTGGTTCAGTTCTGATATTTGTTGATTTTTTGTTTAGATAGTCTTCTATTTGTGACAGTAATAAATAAGATTCCTTGTTAAAATTGTGCTATTGCTTATTAGATTTGTCAAGCCCATACATATTGTTTTATACAGTTGGTACACCAATTTTTGGTGCATATATATTTATAATTGCTGTCTCTTCTTGTAGTTTTCCCTTAACAAGTATGTAATGACCTTTTTTGTGTCTTTTGATCAGCCTTGGCTTGAAGTTCATAGCATCTGCAAATAGGATAACTACCCCTGCTTTTTCTTGTGTTCCTGTCATATACAATATTGTTTTCCATCCTTTGACTTTCAGTATTTCTTTTTGAATTAAATATACTTTTTTTTTAGTATCAAGGATCAAACTCAGGACCTGTGTTTCCCAGACAGACAGAAGCACCACTGAGCTACATCCTTGGCCCCTTAATATGTTTCTTATATGCATCATTTTGTTAGATTTCATTTTTTGATCCATTCTTCCAGTCTCTCTTGATTGGTGAGTTGAGACCATTTATATTTATGGTAATAACTGACATGTATTAGCTTATCCTTAAATTATTTTCCTGCCATTGATTCCCTGTCTTCCTCTTCTGTTTAATTTCCCTGGTAGCTTCTTCCTATTGGTATTTCTGGAATTGTGGTTTTCATTATTTTTTTTCTAAAATATCCTTTAGTACACTTTATAGAGCTGGCTTGCTTGTCACATATTTCTTCAGTTGTTCTTTGTCATAAAGGTATTTTATTTCTCCATTGATTTTGAAAGATAATTTTGCAGCATACATCAATCTGGGCTGGAGGTTGTTTTCTTTTAAGGTTTGAAATACTTCGCTTCAAGCTCTTTGCTTAAAGAGTTTGTATTGAGAAGTCTGCTGTGATTCTGATGGACTTTCCTTTATAGGTGATTTATTTCTTTTCTCTAACAGCTTTTAGTATTCTGTTCTTATGCTGAATTTCTGTGATCTTGACTATTATATGCCTTGGTGTAGATTTATTTTGGTCATGGGTATTTGCAGTTTTATACACCTCACTTATTTGTATGTCAAATTCTTTTTTCATGTGTGGGAAGCTTCCTGCTATTTCATCTGAGAACAAAGGCTTTTTTTGTTGTTTTTTTAAAATAGCATTTGTACCATTTCCTGCTCTTTCATTAACTCCAATCAATCTTATATTATTCTTCTTTGCCTCATCTTGCAGTTGTTGGACTGAGTTTTCATGGCTTCCTGCTATTTTTAAGGTATCTTTGTTTTCCTGCTTATTAATCACAACTGTGTCTTCTAGATCTGAAATTCTGTCCTTACCTTGGATTAAACAATTTTTCATGCTTACAATGGAATTTTTAATCATCTGGACACCTGTTTGAATATTTCATGGATTCCATTTCTTTCCTATGTTAGGTATTCATGGTTTCCATAATTTTCCTAAGATCTTCTTTTTTAAAATTTTTCATCTTCTCTACATTCACTGAGCATGTCCTTCATTTTCATTGTCATTTCTTTTTATTTAAAAGATTATTTTCTCTATAGCTTCATGAATAACTTTGTTTACTTCTGCTACTATCAATTCAGACAGTTTAGGTAGGTGGTTTCTGATTTTCTCTACCTCACTGTCCCTTGCACTTGTCATGGGTGAGCTGAACATCTGGAATTATATATTATTTTTACATCTTGTCATTTCTATTTTTTATCTTGTTTTCTGAGTTGTTGCTTATAGATTTGTTATGGTAGATAACTTTAACACTATATCAAGGCTTTGCTAAGAAATGCCTGTTCTTCATAGATATCTTCTAGGCATAGACGGTTTTGTCTTTGTATTTCATGATCTTATTATCCCACTCTATTGAGGGTGAGAGGTTGATATCTAGCTCAATACTCAGTCCTTAGGTACTGGACTATGGTGCTGGTTATGACCCTATACAATCACTGTGAGAACAAAGTATGATATCCTGGCTACAGTGCTACAATTAGTATCAATAGTATCTGACATAGCCTAGCAATTGACAAACTATGGTCCCTATTAGTTTGGTACCTTTAATCACATGAGTAAGTTTTACCATTGTATAACAAAATCCAACATAAACCAAGCACTTGTATGCAATGAGTTTACATTTAATAGTGATTATATCCCATATAAGAAAAATTGAAGAGGGGTGAGGGATAAATAAAGAGAAATATAATAGAAGCAAGGTTGGAGGATAAAGGATGAACACCTAGGCTTTGCGAAAATGGAGAAAAGGGAAGGAGAGAAAACACGAAGGAAGTAAAAGAATATTGAAGTGAATTAGAAAGACAAGAGACACTGTTCACTCACATGAAAATATCTTAAAATCTAGAGAGCTAGCTAAGGAAAGAGGGAAAGATGAATAGAACACAAGAATAAATATATAAAACCTACACAACTTTAAAAAAGAAAAACAACAACAAATTTTTTTAAAAATCAGAGAGAAAAAAGAAAATCAATAAAGGAAACAGAGAGAAAGAAAAATAATAAAATTACTCTGGGGTCCACAGTTCTGTGTTAATGACTAAGACACAACTTATAAATGCACTGTGCAGCCCCATCTGGTCTGTAGTACTCTCAGCACTGGACTGTTTCTGGCTGTTTCTGGCCTCCAGAAGTAAAGATGAGCCCAGCCAGTAGCCTTCCAGATGTTTCTTAAGAGGTTTTAAATTTTAAAGCTATAAATTCTGTTTTATTTTATTTTCTATTTTTTAATTTTATTTTATTTTTGTGGTACCAGGGATCAAACTCAGGACCCTGCACTTGTGAGGCAGACACCAGAGCCACTGAAGCTAAATTCCTGGCCCAAAAGCTATAGATCTTAAAGTTAAGATCTGTCTTTGCTGCATTCCACAGAATTTGCTGTGAGGTATTCTTATTAGAATTCATTTATAAATATTTTCTAGTTTACAGTCAGGTTCCTTGTTTGAATCATGAGTTAACTAAACTTGTGCTTTTAAATTTCCATCTGCTTTATCTATATATCTAAATATATAGATTTTTCTTTATTTGTTCTTTTTGGAGATGCTAGTAACTTTTAAATCAATTTCAGTGATCAAAGAATATGGTGGTTATATTTTAGATTGTTTTCCTGACAATAACAAGTTTTTTAAAAGGTAATTTGCAATTTCAGTACTTTAATTAAATTTCATCTCATCAAGTTTTTTGATCAGTTCTTTATTAATATAACCAAATATAATGTTTTACATTTTTTAAAATTGTTATCCTTACTTCTCCCTTGTCTACTTTCCTTATAAGGAGTTGACTTTTAATTATTTCCCTTCTCCTGGTTTGTTTGTATTATCTATAAATACCTCTAAATTTTAAATTTCATACTTGAATGAATTAAGTCTATATTTAATTAATATCTCCCTTTTCCTCCCAAATTATACAAAAAACTTTTACTTGTTTAGTGCTGATCACTACCACACTGACTCCCAGCCTTGTTATTGTTTCTGTTCAGTGATTTAGTTCCACCATTTTTTCCAGCTCCCCAATTTGGTCATTATTATTACTGTTTCACATAGGTAATCGTTGTTTAAATTTATCTAAATTTCACAAATTTCTTTATTTATTATTTCTTGTATCATCTCAAAGATCCTTTAGAAAGAATCTACTTTTTTGTATTTCTTAAAATATATTTATTTAGCTCTTATTTCTTATTTAGCTCTTATTTCTTAATATTAATTTTCAAGGAATATTATACTAGCTTGACATGTACTTTCCCTGGAACTTTGAAAATATCATTCTCCTATTTTCAGGTGTTTAATATTGCTCTTGAAATGTTTGTCTTCATCTTAGTAGTCATTCTTTTGGAGGCAATCCATCATTTTTACCTAGCACCTTTTCAGATAGTCTCTATCTTTTTATTGCAATATGTCTTTGTGAGGCTTTCTTTTTAATTTTCCTGTTTGGAAATGTTGTAGTTCCTGAATAACCTAAAGATGCATTTCTTTCATTAACAGAGGAAAAACCATCCTCTACTATTCTTTGGATGCCACATATCTCCCATTTTCTGCATTCTCTCCATCTACAAATGCAATTAGGTTTTTCCCGCTATCTTTCATATCTTTCTAATTTATAATTTCTCTGTCTGTCTTGAGTTCTGAGCAATGTTTTTAGATTGCTAACTCTGTCATTATCTTCACCTAATTTGATATTAACCTGTCCATTGAAATTTAAAAGTCAGTAGTTGTATTTTTTTATTTCTAGAAAACCTACTTAAGTCTTTAAAAAATTATCTAGATTTCCAGTCTACATATGATAGAAGACTCATTTATCCCTGCCCTCCCTGCTGGATACACCTATTAAGAGGCAAAAAAAAAAAAAAGAAAAGAAAAAGAAGAAGAAGAATCCTGCAAGATGGAAAGGTGACAATGAATTGGTTAGACTTGAGGAAAAACATCATCAGAGCATCTAATTCTCACCCACTCAACAGACCTTAACTCAGGCCTCTTAGTAACTGGCCTCCGTCATCAGCAACGGAGGTGACCCAAGTAAAATCATTTACCTCTCAGGTGGGGCGGGAGCCCCAATGACAAGCCCAAATGAACTTGGCAGCACTGGCAAGAGAAATCAATGGGGATTCCCTCTGACAGTGAGTGGCTAAATTTTTCCTTAAAGGAGACCCAAGACTCCTTGCCAAGGAAAGAAAATGGATCACTAGAAAATACAAACTAGGGGAACTATGTTATAGCAAACAACCTGGGTGTGGAAATGTCTTTGTCCTCATGGGCCTGACACTCCTCTGCCTTACTCAGAACATGAAGCCAGGTAGGAAGCTCAAGGGCACCAAAAGGAAAATCATATTGCAACAAGATGGGCCTGGAAGCCCCCACAAGCAGGAGGATCCACTATAAGAAGCGTCAGGCACTTTACTTCTCCCCTAAGCCAGAGATCCCTTTCCATATCAAGCATCAGGCAGGGGTATGGATTCCACCATGAGAAGCACCTGGGCCAAAGGCCTATGGTAGGTCCTAAACAGAAAAGAAAAAACTAAGACCTTTTACTTAATCTAAATTTAAAATCCCTGCTCATTAAAAGACATCATTAGAAAAGTGAGATAAAACATTCATGACTGATATGTGTGGGAATTTTGATCCTTATATAATTCAGTAGTTCTCACCTGAGATTACTTTTGTTCCTCAGGGACATTTGACAAGGTCTGGAAATACTTTTTGTTGTCACAATGATTGGAGGGATTCTTATGGTTTCTAGTAGGTAGAGACAAGGATGCTGCCAACTATCCTACAATGCACAGGACGGCTCCCCACAAGAATGATGTGGCCCAAAATGTCAATAGTATTGCTACTGAGAAATTCTATTATATAAATCAATATCAAAAACCCTGTGTGTGTGTGTGTGTGTGTGTGTGTGTGTGTGTGTGTGTTAGTGGGAATTGAACAAAGGCTCTTGCACAGGCTAGCAAACTGCTCTACCACTGACCTACAGTACTAGACATTTTTAAAATTTTCATTTTGAGACAGGATCTCATGAAGTTGCCTGGGCTAGCTGTGAACTTGAAATCATCCTGCCTCAGCCTCTTGGGTAGTTTAAATTACAGGTGTGTGACACTGAGCCTGGCTTCAGTCTAATTTCTTTTTCTTTTCTTTTCTTTCTTTCTTTTTTTTTTTTTTTTTTTTTTTTTTTTTTTTTTTTT
>PVIR01020957.1:0-15713 GCA_004026965.1 Petromus typicus | reverse complement strand
CCACTGAGCTAAATCCCTGGCCCTTCAATCTAATTTTTAAATGAGCAGACAACTTGAACAAAAACTTCACAAAAGAGCATAAAGTGGCCAATAATTAGAGGTTAGATGTCCAAAATCTTTTAATATCTTAGGAATTGCAAATTAAAAACACAAGATAGCACTTCACAGCAACCAGAACAGTAAATAAAAAATGTTCATAACGTCAAATGGGAGGATATGAAACAACTGAGTCTTCTGTAAATAACAAGTAGATGCAACTGCTTGTAAAGCACTTTGAGACTGTTTTTTTGTTTGTTTGTTTGTTTGTTTGTTTGTTTTTTTAGACAGGGTCTCACTTTGTAGTTCAGGCTGGCCCTGAGCTCACTATGTAGTCCAGGTAAGCCTCGAACTCACAGCAATCCTCCTGCCTCTGCCTCCCTTGTGCTGTGATTACAGGTGTGAGCAACCACATTTAGCATGGTGGTTCTGATTGCTGGTAGGTGTGAGTCACCACACCCAGCATTGTGCTATGTGGTTACTGGGGACTGAACTCAGGACCTTGTATTTGCAAAGCAGGCACTGGAACCACTGAGCTAAATCCCCAGCCCAGTTTGAAACTTTTATATAAAAGTATACATAAACTTACTCTATAACCCACCAATTCTCTCTTCCATATCTATCTAAAAGCTATAAAAACATCCACAGGAAGATTTTTGAGAATAAATTTCATACCAGCTTTATTCATAGTAATTCTAAATTAGAAACATCCCAAATATCCATCAACAGTAGAACTGATAATAAATTGTGTCATGATCATACAGTAAAACATTCTTCAGTAGTTTAAAAAGGGAATAGAATTCCAAATGACAGTGAGATACAACTGTAGGTCCAAATGGGTGACTATAATAAAAAAATAAGATAGCAATTGTTGACAAAGATGTAGGGAAGTCAAAATTTTGCATACAGCTAGTGGGGATGGAAAATGGTACACTACTTGAAACAGAGTTTGGCATTTCCTCAAAATTTAAACATAGAGTTACATATCATCTAGTAACTCCACTCCTAGATATATCTATACCTAAGAGAAGTGAGAATTATGTGTTCACAGAAAAACTTGTATATGAATATCCATAGCAGTATTATCCACATTAGTTAAAATATAGAAATGATCTAATATTCACCAACCAATAAACAGACAAATAACATTTTTATATTCATGCAATAATATATTATTCAGCCATAAAAAGAACGATGCACTGATACATGCTGCAGTGTAGATGTGCTAAGTGAAAGAAGTCAATGACAAAAGACCACATATTGTACAATGTCATATCTATGAAATGTTCATAGTAAACACATATATGGAGATGGAAAGTAGAATGGTGCTTACTCATGACTGGGAATAGAGAGGAGAAGCTGGAGGATGATTGCCAAGGGTTTCTTTCTGGGATATTGAAATTATTCCAAAATTGATTGTGTGATGTTGTGCCACTCTGTGAGTACACTAAAAACTATTCAATCGTACATTTATTTGGATGACTCATGTGATATGTAAATTATATCTCAATACAACTGCTACCATAAAAAAATGAAGTATCTGATATACAAACATAGAATATAAAAAACATATGACCAAAAGAAATACTCCAAAAAGTATGTACTATGTTATTCTGTATCCATAAGGTGCTAGGAAAAGAAAGCTAACTTATAGTGACAGAATATATATCCGTGGTTACTTCTGAGGGCCAAGGATCAACTGCAAGTGGCTATGAGAAAGCTTTCAAGTGTGATGGAAATGTTTTACATCTTGATGTAGAAGGGGAGAAATGAGATGCATACATTCACTGAAACTCACTGGGATGTACACTTAAAATGCATTTACTTCTCTGTATATAATAAGACAGAAAGACATCTGTAGGCTGAGGCAGTAAGATTGCAAATTTGAGCTCAGCAACTTAGCTCAGCTGGGCAACTTAGCAACTTTCAGTGAAATTCTGTCTTTAAATAAATATGTACATGCATACATACATAATAAAAAGGGCTGGGAATATAGTTCAGTTCAAAGGCCCTGAATTAGATTCCTGGTATCACAAAAAATAAAATAAAAGGGTGAAGGAGATAGGAGAAAGGAAAAAAGAGAAACTGTGAGGGAAGAGAAGATGAAGTGAGGGAGGGGTGGATTTGGGAGATATTGTAAAGTAGAAATTGTAGATTTGGTGTCTGGCTACATAGGATCAGAGTGAGGAGGGCACTACAAGAACAAAAGGTAAGAGAGTGACATTCTCTAAGAATCCTTACCTTGGGCCAGGGATTTAGCTCAGCGGTTCCGGCTCTGTCTTGCAAGCACAGAGTCCAGAGTTTGATCCCCAATAATCATATACCACAATGCCAGGCGTGGTGGCTCACATCTGTAATCCCAACACTAGGGAGACAGAGGCAGGAGGATTGCTGAGTTCGAGGTCTGCCTGGGCTACATAGCAAGTTCAGGACCAGCCTGAACTACAAAGTGAGACCTTATCTCGAAAAAAAAAAAAAAATCCTTACCATGAAGCCAGATAAATGTCAGAGAGAAAAAAATATATAAGAGGGTCCCCCATGTCCTGAATGGCAATTGACTCACCTCTCAGAGCCTTCCTGGATTTATTTATCCATAAATATGATAACAAAATCTCTTTCATACAGATTAATGAAACAATAGTGTAAAGGACCTGTAGAAATTCATTTATGACTCTCAGATTTCTAACTTGGGTCCTAGATAGGCATTGCTGGATGGGATCAGGGACTTGGATACAGAAGAGTGGCATGAGGGGGAACACAAGGAAAGAAGTGAGGATAGGGTGAGCAGCACCAGTATGCTGACAACTGGGCTTGCAGAAAAGTTGCTAGATCTAGTGCTAGGAGACATCTCCTGACAGGAACCTCAGGTTGTGAGGAGAAATGTTGGTGGCCTCTTTGCTGTCAGTTCATCCTCAGAGGCATAACAACCTCCAAACCTTTCTTCTCGTGTCTACTTGAACCATTGAACATGGCCTTGGACTCCCTTTCTGTGGTTCAGTTGGTGGAGTGGTGCTGCTTCTGAGACGAGCGGGGAATTTCCCGGGGTGGACAGTGAGAAGCCTGAAGCTTTTGTACCTGATCAAGATTCCACTTTCCCCAATCTGACTTCTGGGGCCTGGCTTAACTTCAAGGCATACTTGTGAAGAGTCCTGCTGTCTTTGAGGTGGGTATGTGAGTATCTTAGGGGCTTCTTGCTGAAGAATTTGAGCATGAGCACACTGTGAGAGAGTTCTTCCTATTTCCAAGGTTTTGAAACCATCCCACCAGGCTCACCTCCGCATGCCAGGAGGAGCGACGCCAGAACAGGAAGTGTGGATGCAGGTCAAAGCGGGCAAACGGCATTTCCCAGACGTGGTTCGAACCTCATCAATCTCAGGTGTTGACTGAGTTGTGTCCTATCCTTGTCCCGAGAGAGAGCTATGTTCCCGGAAACACTGAGGGGAAGCAGGATAGCGGGTGTCAAAGAGCTGAGAAGAGGGACCAGAAATTTGAGAGTTTGACTGCATTTCGGCAGAAGTCACCTCAGGTGAGGAAAAGTAACCTCAGTTACCATGGGGGGGCAGCAGAGGCCAATTTACAGAACCCTGAGCCTAGACAAGGAACTTCTGGGTTAGAATGTGCAGGTCTGTGCACCAAGTCACATGCAGGTTCAGCTCAATCCCAGGCTGGGGCCACCTTCCTGAGTACCGGTGAAGGGCTAACTCAGTGGGGGAGGTGCTCCAAACAGCAGCCACTGAGCTCCAGGGAAAGAAAAGGCTCTCGGACAGTAGGGTATCAGCGAGGAGTGAAAAATGCCACAACAGAGAAGCCTGTGACCAGGGAGGAGGGTCCTTATTCATAGATCATTTGGATCAGTCTTTGCTGTGTGTGTGCCCAGAAAGCCTTCCCTTCCTGATCCCCGTGTAAATACATTCTTCTCACTCTGAATTGCTCAGAATAGCTGCCTCAATGTCTGCCCCGAGTCAGTGCCTTTTTTTCCATGTCCACCATTCTGGCCTCTGGCCTGAATGAGCCACCTTCTTACTTTTATGGTCTATGAATTTGTGGTACCTAGATATCGTATGAGTTCAATTCAGGGGTTCTGGGAAAAGCTCCATCTCCCCTCTGGGTACACCAGAAGAGTGAGTCATCAGTGATTTCTTGGAGAAAAGGAAGAGGCTGGTAACAAGGGCTAGCTTGCTTAGTTACTAAACTCAGAACACTGGTCATCCACATTTTCTGCAGGTGAGCTGACAGCCAGAACTACTTCTGAACCAGCAGAGTCCAAAAATGAGTTTCGACTTCAGAACAGAAAAAGAGACTATTACCTGATGCGTGTGTGAGCCTGAGCACTATTCATGCTGAGGAACACGTAGCTGAGTTAATAAACAGTTCCATGTAGCAGTTCAGAACAACCAGTACAGACACCCAGCTCTCCTGAGGTATGTCCTAGGCAGATCTCAACTGATTTTCTTCCTAGGTGCCCAGAACATGAGCTAGGTTTTGAAACACTCTTCGAGACTCCTGGTTTTGTTTCTGCAGGCCTAGGGACTAAGCCTCCTTTCCTTTCCTCCTTAAATCTGCCACTAACATTTTATTTCTTTGGATAGTGGTACAAAAGAGTTGAACAAAGTCATCCCAGCACCTTCCCAAATAGCTCTAAAGACAATCCTCAGGAAAAGGGCTCTACTGACACAAAAAGGCAAAACAGAATAGAGGTGCCAAAAGCAACACACTATACACATACTAGATTTGTTGAGTTGTTACAGTGGAATAAAAGCAACAAAGATCCATCTTCCAAAATTCTCCTATGAAGCTGTATTGGGCTTTTGCCTCACTTTTCTTGTCCCAGAGGTGAGGATGACTTCCCCCACTCTCCACCCACACACACATACCCATTAGCTCTTCCAAACCAGCTCTGAAATAAGGGCAGCCAGCCCCCCTTTCTCTACATGGAGAATCTGTCTCTGATGGTGTTTGCTCTAGTGGGTGAGAAGAAGCACCCAACCCACAAGCCACAGCTATACATAGAAACTATGCCCTCTGGGAGTTTCCTTACAGCAGAGACTCAGACTTAATAACTGACCTCTGAATATGTCAGCAACAGAACAAAACAGAAAGATACCAGGAGAGAATAAAAAGGGAGTGCTTACCTGCTCTATGGACAGCCCAGGGTGGACTAATATGTACCAAGGGCCATGCACAAAAAGACTTAAAGCCATCGTGACATTTTATCTACACAGCAACCTTATCAAGTAACTACTGAAAGAAAAATAGGTGCTGATTGCTGGTTTCCAGCCCTGGGCTATAATGAAAACCCAAGCCTGCCTGACTCCAAAGTGGATGCTATTTTCACCACCAGTGTGTGGCTTCTTGAAGATAGTGGGGTTCCTGGACTTCCAGAGCCTTAGACCAGGTCCCACTGCGCCAGCTGAAAAAGGCCATCATGTCATCAATGGCCTACATCCCAAGTAGCAGGAAGAGAACTACAGACCCCCCCCAAGGGACAGGACCACCACAGAGATCAAGAGCAGCACATGCCAAAGTTTGCCTCCACCAGCAACAGCACAGACAGTGGCAGAGCAGGCTGCAGGAGGACTGAAGGAGAAACCTCTGCATCCAAGCAACCCAAGACATCTTTGGGCCCAAGTTCCCAGTTATGCATGGGTCAGCATCCAAAGTACCATGCACCTCAGTGCTCAGCAGTGAGTCTGCTGCCTGAAGGCCTCTACCAGGCACCCAGCTCTGCTGGCGCAGTGGATGAGGCCAACAGTGATTGCAGTGAGGTATGACGAACAGAACTCCTTTCTTGCTCCCTGGGACTACCTTTTACTTTAGGGAGGCAGCATCCTTGGGCATGATGAAATAAGGAAATGAATTGCTCCCTCCTTTATAAGCAACCTGTCCCAGATCCCAGGCCATGGGCCTTCAGTGCTAGCTCTAGAGAGGATTTGAGGAGCAGTGTTGGAGCTGAGAAATCTACCTCAGCCTAGACAGGTAGGTCTCTTATTACCCAATGAAGAGGTAAAGCCATTTCCATTGCATTGAGAAACCCACAATAATGAAGAGAAAATCTCCAAAGAGGAAAAGGCTGTGATCCCCCTCTAACCTGGGTCTGTTGAATTTCTCCTTTTCGCAGATGGCCTTATCTTTCTCATTCTCATATTAGCCCTGTCACTCCCTTGAGAAAATACAACATGGGGGCTTCCAGACTAGAATAAAGAACATCTTGGGGAGGAAGTCATAGAGGAGGGAGGCTCTTGCTCCTGCTACTAAAGCTTTTTTTTTTTTTTTTTTTAATTAAGACAGAATCTCATTGTGTATCCCAGGTTGCCTTCATCCCCCAAGTGCTAGGATTACAGGCATGCTCCACCATGCTGGCTTCTACAGTTTATGATCTCTGCTACCATGTACCCAGCCACAGACATATATCAGTCTCTTTTCAACAAGCTCACCTTTGCTTTTCCCTGGGCACACTAGGGACAGCAGGAAGCACCTGAGTAAGAATTACTGGAAGCTCTCTGAGAGAGCAGAAGGTCATTCTAGAAGACCAGACAGCTCCACTTGCGCAGCACACACCTCCAAGCCAAACACAGCCACCTCATGACTAGGACTCACAGGTCTCTCTCCACTAGATTTGGGGTCCAAAGTAGCAGAGCCCTCACTCTTTCCAGATCTGCCTCTGGTGCACTCTCACAGAATAGGCATTTCTTACCTCCCTAACCTTGCAGAGTGAGGGATTGAGGGTGAGGTTCCTTCTTCAGCCAGTACTAGAGAAACCAAACCAAGTGAGTCCAAATGTCCTGGAGTCCCTTCTCATTTCTAGGGAATATATGTCTTTTCAGGTGATCCTCAGGACTGGGTTGTGATGGATACTGTTTATCCTCTCACAACTATTCATCCTACATTGAGAAACTTGTCTATAATGCTCCATAATGTACGCCCCAGCCATACAAGGATCTTCATGCGAAAATACCGTACCAAGAGTTGCCCATGCACAGTAGAATGGAGCTGATTCTGACACAGCACCTCATTTCTCTGTAACATGAAATGTGAGGATTCCCATTCAAAATAGCTCTTATTAAAAACTCTTTGCATACAACTAAGTAACTGTACTCCCATTCTTGCCATGAGAATTTTAAGAAAACTGCTCTAATACTAGGAAAGATGAAAACTGGAAACAAGATTCTCAATCAATCTTGCAATTGAGAGAGCTTCGGAAATTGAAGAACTTTAACCACGTGGCAATTTTTAATTAGGAAAAACTATGATCCTCCAAAATATAGACTAGGAGAGAAGCTTCTTTGGAGAAGGAAGGAAATTAATAATATAGTCTCCCCAGGGTTAGGATACTGAAGTGGTCTCTTTCCTGGCTTTTTCACCCATTAAAGGGTCTGAACCATCTTTACTCAAGCTCCCAACTCTGTGCATAAAAAATCTAGCACCATAAAACTTTCGAGTCATCTCATTCATTTTATAATTATATCACCACAAGCAGACATTTAGCATCTGCTTAGATACCTGCTTTGATGGAGGGGAACTGAATATCTCCGGAGACAATCATGAGGGAGTAATCCTGTTTTTCTAGGTTGTGGCTTGTGTTCACTAGTAAAATACTGTCATACTAGAAGGTGTCCTAGAGTGTAGCTCTAGCCCTGTGTGTATTCATTAACTCCTTCACTCGCTCATTGGCTTCTTCATTCATTCAATAAACACTGAGCATCTATGTACAAGGAAGTGTGCTTTAGAACTAGAGGACAAGGAGGGCTGGGTTGGGTGCTCAATGATCCAGCATTTGTCTGGAACGTACCCCACTCTGGGTTCAATCATCCACACCACCAAAATAAGTTAAATTTTATTAAAACTGAGAGAGAAATAAAAATGGACATGGATCCTGTTCATATGGAGTTTGAAGCATAGTGAAACGGTACCTATTGAAGGAATTATACAGAAAGGTAGAAAATACAAATAAGTGTTATGAAGAAACAAGGCTAAAAAGTAAAATGGAGGGACAATAAAATAGTGACAGATGGGATATGGGGAAGAAGGGTGTGTCAAGGATGATCACCAGGTTCCTGAATTGCCTAACTATATGGGTGGAGTCCATTAATTGAAAATAAGAGAAACTGGTCAAGAACCATATCTAAGGGAAAAGATCACAGGTTTGGCCTTTGGTGTGCTGAGTTCGGGTTACACTTTGATCATCTAAGTAGATCTAGACCTGGCACTAACTGTGACATAGGTGAGATTTCCTAGACAAAGAGCTTAGAACAAGAAGAGAAGGCAGCTTTGCAAAACACCAACATTTAAATGCTCGTTAGGAGTTGGTACGGTAATGTGCACCGTAATTCCAGTGTTCAGGGAGGCTGAGGAAGCAGAATCATAAGTTTGAGTCTTGCCTAGTCAAATTAGCAAGATCCTGTCTCAATGTAAACAGAAAATTTCAAAGGTCTGGGAATATAGTTCAGTTTAGAACAATCTCCCAATACTGTAATAATAATAATAATAATAATAATAATAATAATAATAATAATAATAATAATTGCCAGGTAAAGAAAAATATTCCCCAACAAGGGAAACTAAAAAGAAATTCTTGAGAGAATTTTTATCTAACAGAAGCCTCTCAGTAGAAAGCAAAAAGACGGCTAATGGAAGAAAAAGCCTTAATAAAGAAGTGACCAATAATGTCAAGTGCCACTTAGTAGTTAAATAAGATGAAAGCATCCTTCAGATTTAATGACACAAAGGTCATCGGTGACTGGTAAAAGCACTTTCAGGTTGGTGACAGAGTAAAAGGGATTAGAGTAGGCTGAGAAGTGAAGGCATAAAACTCTTTTGAGTTGATTTCGAATGGGAGAAGTGAAAGTGATAACTAGAGAGGGTATGGAGTTGAGAGAGACATTATTTTAAGGTAGGAGAGACTATTTCACCTGCTAGTAAGATGCATCCAGCTGAGAGAAAGATGTTGAATATATTGGAGAGAAAACGGATAGTGTGAGAAGTTAGGAAAAAAAGACATTTCCTCCACTGTTACAGAAGGAGAATCTACAGAGAATATAGATGAACTGATGTGGAGACAGGGTGGCAGGAAGAAAGGCCCTGCTGAATGTCTGAATTTTTCAATGAGATACATGACAAGGCAAGAAAGTAGACACAAGCATTGGAAGTTTGAGAAAAGAATAAGGAAGATCTAAATAGTCATCCAAGACAATGAACAGTACTAAAGAAATTTAGTACCTAGTAGGATTGTGAATCAA
This sequence comes from Petromus typicus, assembly GCA_004026965.1. Classification (NCBI taxonomy): domain Eukaryota; kingdom Metazoa; phylum Chordata; class Mammalia; order Rodentia; family Petromuridae; genus Petromus; species Petromus typicus. Next base: position 6,441 of record PVIR01020957.1, on the reverse strand, counting down.
TGTGAAGCTCTTGATTGAGAACAGGGTGAGGGTATATGGTGACTTTCTCCTAGCTTCTGGGGGTTAGATGTCACACTCACAACAGCTAGAGTTTTTGCAGGAGGAAAAAAAACAAATGGACTGCAAATGGGAATGGAGCCTGATAAAGACACATCTCCAACCTTCTGACCCTAAGGTACTGGAAAAGACAACAAGCAGCTTTGAAGTAAGAAGGCAGCAGGGAGAGCAAAGCCTTCCAGGTAGAGCAAAGTTTCTGCCAGATAAAGAGAGTGAGAATGCTAATTAAGGAGCAGTGGTCAAGAGGATCAGTGGATTATGGGAGACGTGGGGCAGGGAGAATTTAATCCTAATAATTTTGAGGAGATTGGATCAGGGTTTGGGCCTAGAGGCCAGAAAACTGGCTGTCTTGGGCAGAATTGGTGATAACTGCAATAGCTGCAGACTGTACACTACAAGCTCTGGAGCAATACGACCCCCAGACGTGACTGTCTCTGTGCTTTTGAGGCCTAGTCTAGACTGAGTCCTAGTGTGAGGCTACTCTGTCAGTTACATAGGAATGAGGTTGGATTCCTCATAAGAGAAGTTGGAGGTGAAGTGGAAAACTCAATGTGGGCTACAACATCGACATTTGCTTTTCACTTCTCTGTTCTTCTCACTGAGAAGATATGGAAATATCTAGAAAGAATCCGCTGGATTGTAGGCCTCAATCACAACTCACCTACAACTGCCACAGAATGAAAAGTGACATGTGAATCTAAGCAACTACCCAGACACAAAGCCTCCTCTTCCTCCACCTCCTCTCCCCTCCCTTGTTCCTTCCTTCCTTCCTTTCCTCCTCCTCCTCCTCCTTCTGGATATTTGAAACAGGATCTACCTGTGTGGTTCAGGCTGATCTTGAACTCTGTGTGTAGCCTAGGCTGGCCTTGAATTGATTGCTTCAGCCTCCAGAGTGCTGGGCTTATAGGCGCGCACCACCACATCCAGCGCAAACCCCCTTCTTGGAGGAGGTAAGGTAACCAGAACCTGTGGACCCAGAGCACGTGTTCAAATTCTGGCTCCAGGACTTCCTCATTGCTAAGTGACTTAGCCTATCTTTTCTTTCAGTCTTTTCATCTGGAAAATGAAAACATTAATAGTTCCTACCTTATAGATATATCATAAAAGATATTTTATGGCTTAACATATAAACTTTTACTACAATACCTGGTACCTGTTGCACATTACACGTGTTTATTTTGATTGCTATCGATTTTTTCATCCTTTCCCTTAATCGCTTGATACTACTCCGCTTGCTGTAAGCTCCCTGGCTTTGAACCCTAATCTGAAGAGGTAGTTCTTAACCTTCCTCTTTCTAGACTCTTTCCTGGGTCTGTTTAGCTCTACATCGAGTAAGTTCAGGGCCTTCACTTGTTTCTCATAGGATGTGGCTGCTGGGACTCCAGCCTAGCAACTCACCTCTGGACATCTTGCACTTTGTCATTGTAGCTCAATTAAATGAGTTGTCTACAGCACTCCAGATGGGCTGTGACAACTGTAGAAAAGCACAGAAGCATCAATTCTCTTGTTCTAGCTCTAGACTTCTAATAATCAGCCTAAAATCCAATTGCCTCTTTCGGTGGCAGCATCACTCTGGTGGCTTGCATTGACTTTACAATCAAATTAAGACCCTTTTCATGTAATTCTGTTGTTAAGCCAGGCAAGCCTTTGGTATTCTGTGACACAGGAACAACCCCAGCTGTAGCTGCTAAGAGAAAGTCCAGTCCATGAACCAAAGCCCTGTAACTATCTGCAGAGTTTAGTAATGAAAGATAGGTGGCCCAGGGAAACAGCTATTGGTGGTTGTGGCAGATGCTGCTACTGTGGTTATCTGCCCAATAGTGAATTTGATGTTCTCACTTATAGAACCCCAACATTGTTCAGAGCAGCAATGTGTTCAGCCAAAAGTACTAGATTTCCCAGCTTCCTTTGCAGCTAGGAATGTCCATATGACAGAGTTGTACTTAAACAGATAGATATAAGTATCACTGGAGAAAATCTTCCATTCTGAATTAAACAAAATGCCTCTGTAGAAGATCCTTTTCCCTTAGCCTTCTTGTCTCCGAGTTCTTTCCATTCTTCCTGTCTAGGAGACAGACATAAAGCCCAGAGCTTTGGCAGTTATCATCTGACCCCAAAGCAAAAACTGAGTGGATGAGAGCCCACCTTCAGGATGATAAAGATGAAAAGCCATAGTCTTGATGGAATTGCTGAACTGCTATTCCAATCCTAGACTATCTTTCAAGAGAATTTTTCTCAAATGAAACAAATAAGTCTTTATCTGGTTAAGCCACACTTACCAAATTATCTATTATTTTTAGCCAAGAGCATTCCTAACTGGCATAAGGTTATAATAGGAAATCAAAGAATCCAAATGGAGGCCAAACGTGACTATGGAAATCAGAAGGAAGGACATATAAGAATACAAGTGAACAGCTGGGACCAGAAGAATATGCCAGTGGGCCACAAGACCTCAGCTACTGGGTTGAGGTTCACAGTCAGGAGTCCCTCTGGAGATGTTGAGATAAAGGAGCACAACTGAGCCTACACCTTGACAGGGGACAGATGCTGAGGCGGGGATACAGATACAGGACATGAGGCAGATGTGGAGAGATCAAAAGTGGAGAATGAGGGAGAGGCTTGATGGAAACTTGAGATCCGACTCAGGCCAACAACAAAGAGACAACTCAATGCTGAGTTCCAGTGGGATGGTGCTTTCTGTCTTATGGGACAAGTGTGGCATACAGGTAGGAAGATAGTTACTCTCACTCTGGAAAGGGGACAGTGCGGGGAATCCAGGCACAAACAGACAAGCCTCAGTTCAAGTTGTGCTTTAGCTATCCTAGCACTTCTCTTACATGTTCTTACATTCACCCTTAACTTCTTTCCACCTTTTGTCTGTGTCCTTTGCATATTTGGGCTTAGATCTCTTTAAGCAGCTTCCACTTTGCCTTCTCCCTAATTTTCAATATTTCACTGTAGAAAACCTTCCCTTCTTTTTACTCCAATTTATCCACTACCCCACGGGGATTGAGGGTGCCCATCCACAGCAGTATGAATCCCCTGAGGAGAGAACTACCTTTATCTTCCGACTTTCACTTGTGCTGGGATAGAGGGAGAGGGTGGGTAGAGAGGAAAAGCTGAGAAGAAGGTTGACCAGAGTTTGCCAGCTGAAGGGAGCAGCAGGCCACCTCTAGCCCCCCTCCTCACCTTGACTTTTCTGTTCCACAAACTGATTAGAAGCCAATGTTTTCCCTGCCCCCATCCCAATTTCTTATGTTATCTAGAGAAAGCGGATGAGAGCTTCCTCTGACTGCTAGTGTGCTACCATTTCTTTGTCTGCAGCGGGTACTGTGTGGGTAAGTTATTGTTATATTATGTTCCTGTGATAAATGGACCTTTGTGAGACACTTTTCGCCCTGTGCGTGCTGGAAGAGAGGGAGGGAGTCCCGCCTGAGTGACTCCTCACAGAAAGCCCCAGAAGTGCTTGGTGCTGATATCCTAGGCCTAGCAGGCTGCTCTTTCATTGGCATTCGAGAGTGTCAATCATTGTGGCCCTGCGAATCAGCTCTACACTAGGTATATGTAAGCGATTAGCCTTCTTTGTTAAACAGAATACTGAACCCTCCAAGAACTAAACAAAGAATGTCATTCCCTAGGTGAGCAGGGGCAGTCTTACCAGTGTCACTAACTGGTTTTGTCCTCCTTCTTCAGGCCTTGTCTCTTTTTCTTATACCTAAGCCAGTCCTAGCTCCTTTCAATTCTACTTCTTTCATTTTCTGCCCCTGCACATTTCTCCTCTCCACCCCACTGTTGCTGCCTTCGTTCTGCCCTCCACACCTCTCACCTGGACTGCCAGCCAGTCTCCTAACCAGTCTCCCTGCCTTCAGTTTCACCTTTTTCCACCCAATCTCCCTGCGACAGACACATCAATCTAAAAATACAAATCTGACTATGTCACATCCTCCTGAAAATGTTTCGACCATGGTTCCAAGTACTCCCGCAACAAAGTCCAAAGTACTTTGCGTGGTACCCAGGATCCTGCACAGTTTGTCTCTTGACAAATTCTCAGGAAGCTCTTTCATAGTCACAAGGGACTTGGAAGTTTCTGAACACACCTCTCCTGGCTTTTCACATGATTTCCTTCTGCTTGGGGTATTCTTCCTACACTACTTTTTCTGCTATCTGTCTGTCCAGGTTCCATGCGTCCCTTATGATTTAACCAAACTCCCTCAGCCCACACATGCTTTATTAATGTCTATGTCGCTAAGCTCTAGTATAACCTATGGGACATCATAGATCCTTACTAGGTGTCTGATGGATGAATAAATGCCCCATCTCTTGTGACTGTGTGCAAAGTCATCTCTAAGGAAAGCTGGCTCTGCTGATCAGTCCCTCCCTCTATGAAAGGGAGACCATGTTTCAATATCACCCTATTGCAAGTCCTTCTTTAATATGACTGCATCCCCCACATGTCCATCAACCAATAAATGGATAAAGAAGATGTGGGGTTTAAAAAAAATACAATGGAGTACAAGTCTGCCATAAAGAAGGATGAGCTTGGGACATTTATAGCTAAATGGATGCACCTTGACATTGTACTTGAGTCAAATACATTGAGTCAAATACATTTAAACACCGAATTGTTTCTCTAGCTTGAGAAACCAAAAGTGTAAACAAGGGGAAAAAACCTATAATACACATTGGGAAATAGGCAGAAAATGCTGACATGAGCAGGGAAACAAGGGAAGGGGTTGGAGGAAAAAAGGGACAAAGGAAAAAGAAAACGGAAGGAAAGATGGAAAACAAAACTTTTGTACGGGGGGGGGAATGGAGAAAAAGAAGAAGCAAGATATATCACGTACTGGTACATATTCCCTATGATCAATGTTGTTATTATGTATATCTAAACTAGCCCAATGAATATTTTGCTAAAATTTTAAAACATTAAAAAATATAATATGGCTGCCTCCCTAACTCAACTGCGAGCATCTCAAGAGCAGGGCTATGTTCGCCCCACTTCGATGCTCTTCCTCACTCTGGCATAGTGCTTGGACGCGATGAAGGAATGGGCCTCTCAGATGCCTCACATCACTTACTTCCCCCACAGATTCTCTCCATCAATAACTCCACGGCCCTAGACTGTCACAATCACAGCTTTACAAACACTCAGAGCTGCTCCCCATCCGTGAAATTTTCCTCTGCATTCCTCTTACCCGGAATGCCCTGCCCACTCACCCACCCAAACTCTGTGCTTCTTTAGGAACCGGCTCCAACACGCACCCGCCCCTGTCTACCTCTGAGTAGTTCTATCGCCAAACCCTACACATCTCATTAATCCTTATCATCCTCTCATGTTATTCAGGGGAAAACCAAGACTCAGAAAGGAAAAAGAGCCCGAGGCTTCCTTGTATATAGTACAATTTCCCTTGAGGCAGGACTGTTGTCTTCCACCCCTTTATCTTTCCTGGGCCTTACAGGGCTGTTAGGGAGCTCTAGAATCAGACTTACTAGGTTTCTATCTTGGCTTCACCTCAGACCATTTAACCACACTAAAAGCTTCACTTCCTGACGTACAGCTGAAGATAACAGTAGCAGCTATCTCACACGATTACTGTGAAAATTAGATAAGTAATGTCTGGAAAGTGACTAGAGCGGTATCCAGCACATAGCATGGGCTCAATAAAGGCTGTTTTCTTCATTGTCATCCTTCTTAATGTTAACAAATCCTTGCTGGCAATAGTTAGCTAAAAACTAGAATGTGAGAGTTTCTGAGAGTAGGAAGGAGTGAGGAGAGGAAGTTGACCACAGGAACAGTCTGAGATTTTGGGGAGCCCAAACAAGGGTAGTGGCGCGGCAGGACGTGTGTACGTCCGAGTTCCGAGTACCACGTGACTCTGTGAGGGCCCCAAGCACATGGTTCCATCCAGGCGGCGCCGCTTCCCTAACTCTCGCCCAGCTACTGTTCCCAGTAGCCTGTAGGGGGAGCCAGGAAGCCAGGACAGGGTTCGGGGGAGGCTGCTAAAAATCTTCCTAAGGACAAAAAACGACACCCCACCACTACTACCCATCATAACTGGATACCTCGCCCCTTCCAGGACGCTCTCCGAGCTCGGACGTCTCCCGTAGTTAAACTGGGAGCTGTCCTTCAGCACCAGGGGCCGCCTTAGCCTCGGGCAGGACAGCGAAGGCGACAGCGGAGTTAGGGACACGGAACTAGTCCGATCCGCAGCCCGCTCCAGCGTCTCCTAGTCACGGGGGTGGGGGAGGCGACCCAGGGAGGTAGTGAGACGCTATGGAGCTGTCTCCCGTCTTCTTCCAAGAATCACCCGCAGAAGTCCCCGAGCCCTTGAGGTGGGAAGGGGCACGGCCCCGGGGAGAGAGGGAGGGGCGCCCGGGTTGGGG
>PVIR01020956.1:0-29972 GCA_004026965.1 Petromus typicus | reverse complement strand
GAATATCTTAAAAATTAAAATAAAAATCATAATGAAGAAGAATCTCACACTGAATAGACTGGTAACTATGTATTTTCTACTAGCGAAATTAAAAATTAGCCTATCTATGGGAAACAGTCTGCCATTACCCAGGAAAGCTGAACATTCACAAGTCTTCCAAACGTCATCTACTCCTTCGTAACTGTGGCTACCCTGAACACAGTCCTCACATGTGAGCAGGAGACGTGTCCATAAAGGTTCATGGCAGCAGTCCACAACAGCAAACAAATGGATGTAAGCCGCTTCTCCACCCACCGACAGGAGTCAAGACTGAGATAATCCCTCAGGAGGTACACATGGTGGACAAGCAGGGGTCTGTTTTACTGTTATAAAAACTGTGCAGGTACAATTCACACATTCTTGTATGAAAAGTGTATTTCTCAAAACTGAAAACAAAACTTTTGAAAAAGAGCAGAGCTCCCTCTACTGGGCTTTCGTTGTTTTTGTTTTTACAATTGTAAATTTAATTCTAACATTATGGGCTTTTGATTTCAGAATTATAAATCATCTGTAACTCCACATTCATATACTATAGAAATTAAGCCCTGACAGTAATCGGCCATACTAATCACTCAACAAAGTGATCTTAATCTCTTACTGCCACCTTCCTTTGCCAAATGCTGGTTGAAGAAAAGAATTTAAAACTAATCCATACCAAAACTGCACTCTTTTGCTGACTTTACTTGAAACAAATTCAAATGTATTACCTAATCGATCAGCAAAAATATTCTAAGACACTTAAACCACACAGAAAACAGCTTATAAATCTTAATAAACTTGCCTAATAAATGACAAAAACTCACAGTGACTCAGAGTTCTTTCCACAATACACACTTAAAACATTCCTTTGGTATAAGCAAAAATCTGCAGCTTCAACAATTTTGCCAAGCTCTCTTTTTTCCTTAGTACCCTAATACTTTTGTGCAAAAAAATAAAAGCAGAACTAACAGCCAGACACCGGTTGTTATGGAGGCTGACGGCCCTGAAGATACTGTCTCCCAGAAACTCCCAGCTTAGGAAAATCTAGACTAATTTCATAGATTGCACTGGGTTCTGAAAACCCACTTCTCAAGCCTAGCAGGGCTCCACAGGACCATAAAACTAAACTACCCAAAAACCGTCGGTGATTACCTTCTACAATTCCACTTGAGCTTGTATTGCGATCATATCATGTTTGAGGAAAAGAGGATGAGAAATGAAGACAGATAGTTGTCAAATACAGGAAAGTTTGGAACTTCAAGCTCAGAAATTTTTTCTTATATACATGATAATGAGAAAGAGAATCCATTATGAGTAAAGGAGCCAACAAGTACTTTTAGAGACAAAGAGATTTGAGCTGATTTGAAAGACATTTCTACTTTAGATCTGTAATAACAATACTGAAAATTGTATTTAATTTTATAACAAGATAAATGTATAAAATAGCTATGACTTAAAAAACAAATTGGGAATGGTGGTGCATACCTGTAATACCAAGACTCTAAGAAACCGAGACAGGAGGGTCAGAATTTAAAAGCTAGCCTGGGCAATTTAGCAACTGAGCTATTTTGAAATAAAATACAAAAATTAAGGATGTAACATCCCATTCCCAGCACCACTAAAAGAAAAACAAGATTAATAGGGAAATCAATCATTTTAAATAGCATTGAAAAAATATAAACTACTTAGATCTAAAACTAATCAAACATGTATAAGCTTAAAACTATAAAATACTGTGGAAATTAAAGAGCTTAAAGATAAATCATATTCATAATTTAGAACCATCAAATTTGTTAAAATAGTAAACCTCCTCAAACTGACCTGATTCCAAACAGTGGCATTTAAAATCAAAAACAATTCCAGGAATTTTTATAGGAATTTTTATAGGTATTTTTACCTCTAAAATTTATACTGAAAGACAAATGAATATAATCAAGTAGAACTGAAAAAGAATAAAGCACACAACCTGATTTCCTTCCCTAAGGAGAAGAGCGCTAAGGGAAGAGTAAACGAACTGGGCAGAGGGCTCTGGGTTCTGCTCCACTAGAACTAGAATGAAAACGACGTGCTGAGAGCAGACAAGGGCCCCACTGACCACGCTGCAGCGACTCGCAGGGACCTCGCGCTTCCCACCTCCACAGCACTGGGCTCTGCACTCGGTGGCCCTGTCCCCAGGGAAGTAAGGGCTCCCTGTTTCTGCACTGACACATGGGAGCAGGCAGAAGGATGCCTATGTGTTCCCTCTTGGTGCTTCCTGTTCCACTGTAAAGGCAAGCGGATCACAGCAGAGACACTGGCCTGACGCTGGGCACCTGAGGCAGGTGAGGCCTTGGGAGCCGCCAAGGTGACTGCTGAGGGCCAGAGCGCTCTCGGTGAGGAGTGGCGGGAGGGAGGGGCCAGGACAGTTGCAGTGACAGGGCATGCTGGGGTCTGCGCTGAGGAAGCTCCACCCACACTCCTGCACACCAGAAACTGACTGCGGGCCAGAGGTGCACTGCCAGCTTTCCCTTCAGGGGCCTGCCAGCCCCAGGCGCTGCGCATTTCCCAGTCCCCACCTCCAGCCCTGCACAAAGCCTGGGAGGAGAGGGAGCCAGGCTACGACTCCACGTCAGGCAGCAACCTTGGCTTTCAGATGCCCTATCGCTTTCCCAAAACTTTCTCAGAACCCCGTCCTGTGCTTCTAGCCTCCTCCTACCCAGTTCGGCTCTCTGCTTTCACCCAGCGCACACCTGCCTCAGTCTGAAGGTTCCCTCCTTCGACTCCAGTTCCAATCCATGCAGCTTCCCATCCTCCCTTCCCACCCTGGCCTACCAAGTCCATCTAAGCACCTCATTCTCAGATGACCTAAACTGTCAGAATCTTCTACTGATTCATAATGGTCCACGTGTAATGACTTCAAGTCAATGAAAGAAATGAAAGTAACTCCTATCACACCACAAATGACAGAGTTACAAGAATTACTAAGTGCTCAGCTTTCAGAAACTTAAAAGGTCCTACCAATTACAACCTCTAGCCAAATCCCATCACTTGCTCATTTATATGCTCAGGAACACGACCATGATGCAACACATCTCTGTGCTGCCTATGGTTGTTTTCACAACCATCAGAGGGTCCAACAGAGGTTGTATAACTCACAGGCATTGACCATGCGCCTCAGTACAGAACAAGTTTGCGACCCCCAGTGCAGTGAAAAGAGAGAATCTCTAGCTCCTTTACCCCTTTATTGCCTCAGTATTTTAGACATTTAAATCTAGCCCAAGGACGTGATCGTCACGGCTGAAGTGCTGCTATTTCTTTAGCATCAATCAGAATATCAAGTGAAGAGAGATGACATTGACTGTCAACACATTCTTCAACGGATTGTGTCTCTGGTACCTTTTTAGTATATATTAAACAGTTTTATATGTTTAAGAACTCATAACTTGATGAAATGAGTAAGAGCACAGAAAAATAAAATTACATTTTGTGCTCTCCTATACAAAAAGATGCCCGCTAGGGGGAGAGCATTGCCCATTAATTTGGAGAACAAGAAAACTAAAGCAGGTCCCTCTGCTGGACCTACAGGATAGTGACAAATTTCTCCCAGAAAGGAATACTGTACTCATATTCTGGGGGAAGGAATGGGGGTTGTGAAAATGATCAACACATGATATGTATATTTACCAATTCCCTGAGATTAATATAATTATCGAATACCAATAACACACAGGAGTAAGTTAATAAGGACTGAGAGGTCATACACTTCAACTAAGACTTGGATTTTTTTCACCACAGGTACAAATAGACACTTCTCAAATCCCTGGTTTATTAGATGACAGTAAAATTGACCCTACACATGCTTTTCTGGGGTGTACATGTACAGTCCTATACACGTTAATGCGTACATATTTGTGTAATCACCATCATGATCAGGAAGCTAAGCCAACCTCATCTGTTGGACAGAGAGACAGCCTGGATCACATAAGAAGACAGGCCTCAGAGACAGACCTCAATTCAGCTCAACACTCTTCCACTACTAACTGCATGTGACTGGAGCTTTACCACTATGAACAAGTCAGTTACCTTTGGCCTTATTAATTCCCTGACCTTTAAAGTTACGGCACCACGGTCCTCATCTACAGGAGCTGAATCAGAGGGTGAATTATTTGGCAAGTCTACACCATCACAGATGCTCCGGAATCTTAGTTTCTTTCTTCCCAGCAACAGCACTTTCCAATGTCCTTCTTGATTCTTCTGTGAAGCTGAATCTTGAAAAGTATATTCCTGAATTCTGCCATCTTAGGGCCCCTCCATCTATTTTCTTTCTTTTTTTTTTTTTTAAGGTTTTTTGAGACAGGGTCTCGCTTTGTAGTTCAGGCTGGCCCTGAGATCAGCCTCAAACTCACATCACAGCAATCCTCCTGCCTCTGCCTCTTGAGTGCTGGGATTATAGGCATGAGCCACCACGCCCGGCACTGTGGTATGTGGTACTGGTTGCTGCTGGAGTGAGTCTCCACGCCCAGTATTGTTATGTGGTTACCAGGATCGAACCTGGGACCTTGCGCTTGCAAGACAGGTGCCAGAACCACTGAGCTAAATCCCCCGACCCCCCCCCATCTATTTTCAAATCTAACGTGTCTTAAGCTCAGACCCTCCTGCTCTGCCTTCATAACTTGCCCAGCACTGTTCCATGAAGCAGAGCAGCTGACAACACAGCGGGCACACAGGTCAGCATGCGCAGCTCTTCCTGCCGCACTGGGGTGTAAAAGCACCACCATGGAAGCCTGCATGTGCAGCTATCAGCTGCACACTCATAAGCTGACATGCGAGCCAGGCACAGGTACCATCACAAATATCTTAGATGTCTAAATAGTCTTCGTCCCTGATTATCTAGATAGCTGGAAAAAGTCAAGGGCTACCTTCTAGTGCTTCACCTGGGAATGAATTTTCAGGAGGCAAGTGACAAAAGAAAATACTGCTCCCCTGGGCTGGGGACTTAGCTCAATGGTTCCAGCACCTGTCTTGGAAGCACAAGGGCCCAGGTCCAATCCCCAGTAACCACATACAACAATACTGGCTGTGCAGACTCTTGCCCAGCAGCAATCAGCACCACACACAATAATGGCGGGCGTGGTGGCTCATGCCTGTAATCCCAGCACCTGGGAGGCAGAGGCAGGAGGATTGCTGTGATATGAGTTTGAGGCTGAGCTCAGGGCCTGCCTGAGCTACAGAGCAAGACCCTGTCTCAAAAAACAGAAAATACTGCTCCCTTTACAATTCACAAGCATTCTATCAGAGAAACAAGGTGTAAGAAATAACTGCTATTCGCCCTCAGTATCTGTGGGTTCTATGTTCTCAGATTCAATCAACCAGAACCAAAAATATTTGAAAATAAAATTCCAGTCAGGTACAGTGGTGTGTACCTGTATTTCTCAACTACTCGGGTGGCTGAAGCAAGAGGATCACTTAGGCGTGGGAGTTGGAGGCAGTCAGCCTGGACAATCTAGAATATTATATCGCAAAAAGAAACTTTTTTTTAAATTTCAGAAAGATTGAAAAAGCAAATTTGAATTTGCCATGTACCAAGTACAAAGGACCCTTAGGTTATAACCAGCCTGATATATATAAACAACTTGGGTTGTGACCAAATTTTAGTTTTAATTTATGACCAAAGTCTTGATATGACTGAATGCCAGCTGCATGTACTTCCAGATGGTCTCAGATACAGATTTGGTCCTTAAAATTATGGAAAAAACATGATAACATCCTTTTCTGTGAGAAATCATGGACCACTGTCTCTCTAAGGACAGTGAGATCTGCCTGTACACAAGACAGACCTTGAAGGCTGTGTAGAGGAGCCTCAGCCTTCAATCAACCAACTTGAGTTACAACCAGCTCTTGCCAACAAACTGAGTTCGTAAGTCAAGGGTCTTCTGTGCTCTGTTCCGTCACTGGTTCTGTATCCTGGGTCACTCGCTGCAGTTTCTCCAGCTCCTCTCCAGCTCTCACTGCTCCACACTGCTGCTCACACTGCATCCACGGACTCTGTAGTGAGCTTCAGACGGCTGCATGTGTCCTGGGCATGCACACTTTTCTCCATTATTCCCTGACAATGACACACCACCTGTTTACACAGCGTTTACACTGGCTTAGGCATTACCAGGAAGCGAGACATAATTTAAAATATAGAGGAGATGTGTGTACGTTATATTCAAATACTACACCCCTTTATATAAGGGACTCGAGCCTTCACAGATTTCTAGATCTGAAGGGGGTCCTGAAATTAATCATCCACGACATATTTAATAAAGAAATATAATAGATCTTGTGTACTGTATTTTTTAGGAGTAGTATATGATTAAGTCTTAACAGTCAAACAAAGCATTCCACAGCCAGTGCTGGTTGGTCAGCTCCTACAGTATGCGCCTGTCTTCCTCTCTCCTGAGGGCTCACAGAGCATCATGGGACCAACAAGAGATACCCAAGTTAAGATCACAACAGGACAGACTGCAAGTTACCCAGAAAATCGTTCAGAAATGTTCTGACTAAATCTCCATTGCGTACAAGGAACTAAGAGTTGCCCAAGAAAAGAACCATTTAAAACCCATCCCCAGTGCAGTGTAGCATGTGGAACAAGGGCTAGAATTTCTACTGCCTGACGCCAATGAGCACTCAGATTTCAGATTAGCTGAGATCACTCAGGACCCAAATTAAAAGCTGTTGAGCAAAATCAGAAGGAGCCACAGGATGGAGACAAAAATTGCCCAGGTAGAAACCTCACTATCTGGACACTGGAGATCGCGGATAAGTGCCCAGAAGGAGTCAGACTCAATGTACGGCACTGTCTGCCCTGGTCACCTGCATACGCTCTGCCCTTCTCAGCAGCCAGGCGACAGGGAAACAAAGAAAGGAATCACATGTAAGGACCAGATTTTCTCTGCTCAAAGTCATGTATCCCAGAGTCACACTCACTATATGTGCTGTGACAACATTCTTCTGTTTCTGGTGGAGTAAAAAAAGGCAAATATTAAGGGTCTGTCATCTGCATTTGTTTTTTGTTTGTTTGTTTTTGAGACAGGGTCTCACTTTTGTAGTTCAGGCTGGCCCTGAGCTCATCCTTGAACTCAGAGCAGTCCTGAGTCTAATCTCCCAAGTGCTGGGATTAGAGGCCTGAGCCACCATGCCAGCCACTGGGGTGTGTGGTACTGGGGTGTGTTGGTAAGCATCAGTCTCCATGCCTGGCATTGTTGTAGGTGGATACCGGATCAAACTGGGGCCTTGCACTTGCAAGGCAGGTGCCAGAATCACTGAGCTAAATCCCCGGCCCTGCATTTGTTTCTTAGTCGCTCTCAGGATCTTAGCACTTTGGTAGACTCTCTGCAGATAAGTCAACAGTTCCTGTCCTGGACTCGTATGACTCCATCCTCTTTGGCTTTCCAATAGCCAGAACCTTAGTTTCCAGGGCAAACAGCAAAACAATGAGTGAGAAAGACGTACAAAGAAAGAGGTCTCCACTTTCCTAGGTTTACCAGATCTTCAGTATCTAAATCATAAAATAGCCCTGAAATGTGCCAGAAAACATTGGGAGGGAAGCCAAACTGCATGTCTGGCTTCATCAAGCTACCGGAGAATGTTAGCACAAGTCTCCCACTAGGCCCTGGACTGCTGACAGAGCAAACACACCGCCACCAACTCCCCGACTCCACTCAGCCTCAGTGCCCAACAAGCTGGACTCAGAGCTGCTTCTGTTTTTATGCTTTGAGACTTTCCAGGAACATCTGAATTTGAACTAAATTATCGTAAAGTTCCTCCGTAGGTGAGCAAAAGGCATCAACAAATTTCTCTACTGAAAGTCTCTGCTGCAAAGGACTGCGTTGAGAGCCAAGAAAAACAGTGATTAGTTTTGCACTAACGACACACTCAGTTCTTCACTACACACATCACAAGAAGAACTATGCTTCAAGAGAAAAGATAAATTTTAGATTAGATTAGATTAGTCTAATGTCACATTAGACTCTGACCAAACTTTTTAATTCTCCCTGTCTTCGCCCTGTCAACCCTTTTACTGTACCTGTACAAATGACGGTTGTCTTCAAAGTCTTCCTGACCCCATTTCCCCTTGATATCCTCAATCACATGATTCTTCAGGAATTTTTTTAGCAGCTGGACTGTCTGTTTTCTAGTCACCTCGGGGCCGAAGTTCTGACTGCCCCTCAGAAGTTCATGCAGCCAGTCCACAGCCTCGGCCGCTGTGAAGCAACGCTCGTAACTCTTGAACCGGCAGCGGTGTTTCCGCAAGGGCATCCTAGCCCGGAAAAGCTCCACTGTTTCATTCCACTAGGGCAAAAACAGAGACAAAGCATTTGTAATCAACTAATGTGTTCTTCCAGTTACCATATCTCAAAAATTTAAAGCAATGACTACAATTTTCTATATTTAAAAACTATTCAAATAACAAACATTTAAACTTATTTATGGGTTTTGAGCATTTAAAAAAAAACCCTGAAGAACAGATGATGGTGACAATTCCAAAGCAGGATGAATGTACTTAATGCCACTGAGCTATTCATTTAAAAATAGTTGCAGGCTGAGGTGGACGCTGCGTGGAAACCATTTGCTTGGCATGCACAAGGCCCCGAGTTTAACCCCTACTGCAGTGAAAAGGAAAAAGGAAAGTTGAAATAGTTTTATGCTATGTATATTTTACCACAACTGAAAACAATAGAACTTACTGAGAGGAAAAAAACTCTAACGAAAATGAATCTTTTCAGTGGCACCCTGCCATTTTATCATTCAAGAACTATCTGCCAAGGATGCAGCCATCAAGCCATCTTATTGATGCAAATTTACATAAATGAAAACCATGATAACAAATCATGGCTAGAACCAAGTCAATTATGCATAAAGCACTTCTGCACATCTCACAGGACTATATTTCCCTTTTCAAAATTAACTTTATTGGTACACTTTCGATATACAGATGGTCACATTCATAAGGAACTTGTACCTGCACATGATATCTCTTGATTCTTTCTTCCCTCCTGTCCTCCCTTCCACCTCTCTTCCCTGTCTTATTTACAAAAGTTTTGCTTCTATTTTTTCTTCTATTCTCTTTTTCTTTCCCCTCCCTTTCCCTCTCCCATTTGAACATTTTCTTCCTATTTCCCAGTGTCTATCATACAATTTAGCACAGAACTCTATCTGTTTCAGCATGTTTACTTTGCCAAAGGCCATGCAGGAAGAGCAGGTACACAAGATCACACAATACATCTCTCAAGGTAAAGAGCTAAAAGCAAAAAATAAGTTTGTTAATATAAATGACATATTTTTGCTTATTTACAAAAGAAAGTGGAAAGAAAACCTTGCTAGTAGATACTTCAAATAACACACATTAGTTTAAAACCACCTGCTGGTTCTGAGGCTTTTCTGAGAGAGGCAGGTATGCGTGCCATCCTCGGAGATGCCACAAAGAACAGCAGACTGAGGAGTCAGAGCACAGCTTTAAAGTCCAGCTCACTGGGCTCACAGGTCAGTCAGTGACTGACCAGCAGCAGGACAGCCAGACTCTGACCACCAACCCTAAGCCTATAGCTAGAGCACAGCAGCCACGTGGCAGCATTGCTACAGTGACCAGAGATAATGCTGGAAGCCTGACGGACGCCTAGCACCGTGCCAGTCCCCCACCAGTCTGTAACAGACACTAGCCATCCTAGACCCGCCCTGTAGCTATTATCAGGGTGGTGTGGCCTTCAGCACTGAGCAGGTGTACTGCAAAGATCCCTCAGCAGAGTCCCCACTGATCAGGGCCCAGTCTACCTTTGTCAATAGACACGTGGCTTCGGCACAGTTCTCACTCTGCTATAGGAATTTCCAATAAACAAAAACAAAGTCCCTGGAGCTCAGAAAACCTTAAATTTGGGGATTCAAAATCATAGAACTTAAAACAGGAAATACACGTTATGAATATTCTGCTAAGGAACCAGGATATGCAAACTAATTCAACGGCCTCCAATTAAATCAAGAGTACTGTCACACTGTTTACACTTTATTTAAAAACCTTGAACAAACACTTTTACGACGAACAAACACTTAGTACAAGCCAGGGATGGGGATGTAGCTCAGTGGCCAACCACACGAAGCACGTGGGTTGTTCATCTTCCTCCCACTCAGGTCTAGACTATTAACTGCGTACAAGTCAGGAAAGTTTTCTCAGTTTTGCAGCGCCAGGATGAAGGACAGAGCCTGACATCTCTGGATTATGAATGTTGAGTGAGGCTAGGAAAAACACACCAAGCCCTGGGCTTAATCCCCACTACTGGAAGAAGAAAAGTGATGCATAAACAAATAATAATCATCCTTTGTAATATGACAGAAATATTTTCTCTTGGTCTACCAATTACTTAATCTCAAGTTGTACATTAGTATTATCAATGATGTACTGTTTTAAGTAAATGAGTATCTCTTCCTCTTTATAGTTTCAGGGTTTACTGTTTTTAAAAAGTTTCTGCATCTTAATGTATAAAATATTTATTAAATTTTTCTTTAATATTTTATAGGGCTTCTCTTTTTGGTATCTGAATCTTTAACTAAAATTATTTTCTGGCAAGAGAAAAGAAATCGCTATTTTCTTTTCAATAGAAAACCAATTATGCTGTTTTTTACTAACCGAATTGAAATGCTATTAACTTAACTCTACATGTTATCTCTCCTAATTCTGTTTCTGAACATTTTTTTCTATCTCACTGAGATACCGTCTGTTCCCATGCAATACTTCACTGTTGTGATGACAAATAATACCATGTCTAAAGTTCTGATAGCACAAGTTACCCCCGTAGTCATCTTTTTAATTTTTTTTTCTTCCATCCTTATACTATGACATCTTTAAATCATTATATCCTCCACATTAGAAAAAAAAAATTCCAATCTGAGCGTACAGCTCCATGGGAGCACATGTGATTAGCACACTCCATCCTTGGTACCAACACTGCAAATACATGACCCATGTAGATTCTGGTTAGATGTTAAACTGGTTAGATGGTGTACTGAATGTAAGCTTTCATTTCACACTAGAAGATTTCTTTTTTGAGACAGGGTCTCACTTTGTAGTTCAGGCTGGCCCTGAATTCACTATGTAGCCCAGGCCAGCCTCGAACTCACAGCAATCCTCCTGCCTCTGCCACTCAAATGCTGAGACTACAGGTGTGAGCCACCATGCCCAGCATTGTGGTATGTGGTTAATCAGTGCTGGGCTTATAGACTTGAGTCTCCATGCCCACCCCTGTGGTATGTGGTTACTGGGGGCCGAACTCAGGACCTTATATTTGCTAGGTAGATACCTGAACCTGTGAGCTAAATACCCAGCCCAGAAGATTTCTAATAAGACATCAAAGGTTCATGTCTCTTTTTAAAACAAGAATTTATAATTTAAAACAAAATTCATAAACAATTTTAAACTCATTTATTTTCATTTTAAATGACATTTACCATTATGTATTGTATTCACATTTTAGATGTCTGCAGACCAGGGAGGACCGTGGGACTCTGCTTCCGCTTGTCCTCAAGTATACTTATGTGATTATTTGACTACTGTGCTCAGAAAAAAAATTATGTTATTCTTAAATAATGTAGCAATATTTCACTTTCAGTCATATACAAAAATAAAATGACCCTTAATCCTACCTCAACAAAGAACAAGACAGCTTGAGAAATGATTTTTTTCACATAACATGTTACACTTGAAAATATAGGGCCAGGGATTTAGCTCAGTGGTTCCAGTGCCTGCTTTGTAAGCACAAGGTCTCAAATTTGATCCCAGTAACCACATATCACAGTGCTGGGTATGGTGGCTCACACCTGTAATCTCAGCCCTTGGGAGGCAGAGACAGGAGGATTGCTGTGAGTTCAAGGCTCACCTGGGCTACACAGTGAGCTCAGGGACAGTCTGAACTACAAATCAAGACCCTATCTCAAAAAAAAAAAACCAAACAATAAAAAATTAAAAAATTAAAAATAAAAATAAATAAATATATATATTAATTATATAAATGTAAAAGGATACAACTGGTTTGTTTTGTAGTTAAAAAACAGCTTTAGTCTGGCTCATTTACTTTAGACTCCTAATATCATAAAGCCAAACTATAAGATACAAGTGTTGCAACATATTTTCTGTCCTTTTCTCCAGGAAATGTATTGTATTTCCTTCCTTAATATCAGAAATATCGTAATAGTGCTGCTATAAAAAGGACTGGCACAGGAGAAAAGAGACACCCACAACATTCAAGACGCAGCTGCGCTCCCAAACACTAGATGTATGACCTGGCCATGTTCGCTGAATGTGAACATGAAAGGGCAGCTGTCAGTTTTTAAGTTTTTAGTTGTATTAGATCATATAATGATTCCAAATAAAGTGAGGCAAAGATCAAAGTTTTAGTTTAATTTTGGTGTCTGCTTTTGAGACAGGACCCTGCTGTGTTGTCCACTCTCCCCTCCAACTCCCAGGCCCAAGCAATCCTCCTGCCTCAGCCTCCTACCTAGGTAGGAATATAGGCACCCGCTGCTCTGCTCAAGCAATCAGCAGATTCGTTTCCAAAAGAATTTTCTTTCTCCTTACTTTAAAACGGTGAACTATTTATATATGATCTCCAAATGTGAAAGTTATTTCCATAATATAAGTAGTTACTCACCTCGCAGATTCATAGTTGGGTCTGTCATCTGATTTCTTCCATGTATATTTACATAATCCATAAAATGTTATTTTCCAGTAAGACTTTGGTACTTTAGGAAAGGGAGCAGTATATATGTCTTGAGAAGAGCTAGTGTGAGTCATTAAAGAAGAAAACAAAGATGCATGCACTCTGTAAGGCAAAGGATGCAGCTTTTCTCAAGCTTTCCCTACGTTTCCTGCAGGGAAATGACCTTGGCATGTTCTTGGGAGAAAAGGAAGTAAAGCAAGGACTCGTCACAAACCATGACCTACCTGTACAAGCTTTAAAACACAACTGAATTCTATCGTAGAAACACAAGTTTTACCTTTAATGACAGTTGCAATCTCTAATATCAGGAATCCTCATTGTCTACTCCCCCCAAAATAAAACTGGCTGTTGTTTTATTTCCTAAATTTTAGTCTAATGTTATGTTTCCTAAATGAAATAAAGCTGAGAATTGAATTGATTACCTGGGTAATTTTGGTAAAATTATTTTCATTAATTATCTACACAATTTTTTGGCTTAACTTGATCAGTCTAAACCTGGCCTAAATATCACTTCATGATAAAAATAAGTAGAGGTTACTTCTTTTTCTTTTTTCTTTTTTTTTGAGACAGGGTCTTGCTTTGTAGTTCAGGCTAGCCCTGAGCTCAGCCTCAAACTCACATCACAGCAATCCTCCTGCCTCTGCCTCCCAAGTGCTGGGATTATAGGCATGAGCCACCACCCCCGGCACAGTGCTATGTGGTACTGGTTGATGCTGGGCGTGAGTCTCCACACCCAGCACTGTATGTGGTTAACCGGGATCGAACCCCAGCCCTTGCACTTGCAAAACAGCCCCTGGAACCACTGAGCTAAACACTCCCGCCCTGGCCAGAGGTTATTTCTTTACAAATTCTTTTAATAATACTTTAATGTATCTCAGAATCTAATAGCCTATACATAGATCTTCTGTATAAATGGAAAGAGATAATAGGAAATAGAGAGATAAATCTTTTTGTAAATGGGAAGGGGACTAAGAGAAGGGGTAGGGGAGAAGAAGGGAAAGTAAAACGAATGATTTGTTAGGTAACAAGTAACAAATTCCACAATGAATGTTATTATTATATATGCAAACATGTATGAATAAAAACTTTAGAAAAGGAAAAAAATAAAACTCATATACTTCTGTGAATGTTATCTTTTTTAAAAAGTTCCAATTAGGGCCAGAGATTTAGCTCAGTGGTTCCAGCAGCTGCCTTGCATGCCCAAGGTCCCAGGTTTGATCGGTAACCACATACAATGCCAGGTGTGATGACTCATGCCCACCAGCAATCAATACCACATACTACAATGCTGGGTGTGGTGACCCATGCCACCAGCAATCAATACCACATACCACAGTGCCAGGTGTGGTGGCTCATACCTTTAATCCCAGCACTTGGAAAGCAGAGGCAGGAGAATTGCTGAGTTCGAGGCTGAGTTCAGGACCAGCCTGAAGTACAAATAAAAAGTTCTAATTATAGTATTATTTCTTTTTTCTTCTAGAACAGGGACTCGTCATGCCACCACCTGGAGCCTCACTATTTTCCTTGTATAAGTGCTATGAACAAATTTTGGACGGGAGGGTATTTTCCTTCCCTATGAAGTATTAACACATATTTTAATACAATAATAACATAATACCTTTCCCAAGTTTCCATGATAAATCCTGGCCTAAATATGGAAAGTTCTAGAAATAACAATTCATAGGATTTCAGTTGCATCCTGTTCTGAATAGTGTAATAAAATTTCATGTCATCCTGCCCGAGATCTGAGTCATCCCTCTGCCCAGCTTACCCACACTCTATATGCTACTCACTCACTAGTCATTTAACAGCCATCTAGATGATTAGGGCAAATAGTGAGGTATCAAGGTGCTGTGTTCAAGCAACATTTATTTTTCTTAGTAAAGAGCAAACGTAATGATAGCTGGTACCTTTATTAGGGTATACTGTCATAATTGGTCTATTTTATTAGTAGTATTGTTATTTGTCTCTAACTGTGCTTAATTAATAAACTTCATCTTACAAACAGCACAAAAGAGAAAACACAAGGATCAGTCCTATCCGCAGTTTCAGCTCTCACTGGGAGATCTTGGGTCATATCCCCCATAGATAAGGGCAGAGTGCTGATGAAGTTCTTGAAAATCACTGATAAGGCACAACCTCTATCTCATCCCAAAAGGTGGATCTACCAAGAGCCCTGACTCCAGAACGGTTCGGAAGGTATAGCCAGTCATGAAGTAGAAACGGTTATGAAAACACGGTATTTTTTCCTTTCCTTTCACTTCCCCAGGTCAGTGTTGCGGAAATGAGGTCTACATTTCCCAACCCACACAAAATGTCATCTCTTACTCCTGACTGCTGTTGAGGACAAAGCCAACAACATCAAGAAGATCCTGGCCAATGTGGACACCAAGCAGAAGACAACTCACATAAGCCCATCATCAGTACGCTAAATGAGAAAACCTTTGAGGATGCCACTGTCCGTGGTATTGCCAAGCTTGCGAGCCTCCTGCTGCTGGTTCTGCTCCTGCTGCAGCAGAGAAGAAAGTTGAGAAAGGAGAAGGAATCCAGAGGAGTAAGAGGACGACACAAGATCTGACCTGTTTGATTACATTTGTAACAACCTGCAAATAAAGTCTTTTTACCAATCTTGGAAAAAACACCACTTTTGAAACTCTACTTATTATCTGCCACCACCATTAGTATGTCTTAGAGGATAGCCCAAATGAAAACAAATCTATATTTACTAAAAAATAAATAAATAAATAAATAAATGAATCACTTGGGTATCTGCAGAAGATTATTTGCAAAGATGAGTGCAGTAATCATTCCTATCCTCTTCAAAGGCCTCAGTGATATGACTTTGCCACTCTTCCATAATTTCTAGAATCTAGGGTTGGCTGCTTCACTCTGGTCAATGAGATTTGAGCAAAGTCACAAATTGAAACCATTCAGCTACGCTGGAACCATGAAACCACCATGCGCAGATACCTGAGCTAACCTACCAGAGATACAGTACTTGACCCACTTAAAGCCAGGACCCAAGTGAGAGGCCATCTTATATCATTCAAGTCACAAGATGTTATGCTATGTATCTAGATGTCCCCTCATAGCCTCATGCGATCACAGGTGGCTGTGATCTGGGTTTGTGCTGCTGGAGTTGATTCATGGTATGATGCTACGATTAAGTGAAGGAGTGCTACCTAAGAGCAGCTAACCTGGGTAAAATATAAGGGACAGAAAGAGCTGTCGTCATGTCTCATTTTTAGTTGCTTGCTTGCTTCTTGCTGCCTTCCACCTACCCTGCTTTGTCATGGGCTGTTTCTCCTCTGTGAGGCCCATCTGTCATACCTTAAAGCCAGATGACTATGGGCTAAAATCTATGACATGGAAGCCAAATAAACCTTTTTTGGGTGTTCAGTATTTTGTCTCAGCAAAAGAAAAGTAATTAAGACATCAGACAACTGTGGCAGATGAGTGACCTCTATCAGAAGAACCATTTCCAGACTGCTGGACCATGGAACCATAAGCAAATAATTGTTTGTTTCAAGCCAAATGAAAGTCACAGAGCACATACACATGCACATCTCAAGTCCCCTGAAATTATATGTAAGTTTTCACAGGTACGTGGCATGTGTACTTTCCTGTGAAAATGATCAGTATTCTCTATCAAATTCTTAAAGTGGTCTAGATGAAAAGTAAAGAACTGCTTGCCAAATGCAGTGACATGAACCCGTATTTCCAAGTACTTGGGAAGCAATATCAAGAAAGTCACATGTTCAAGCCTAGCTTGGGCAACTCAGTGAGATCCTGTCTCAAAATCAAAAGGGTTGGGCTGGGGAGTTAGCTCAGTGGTTCCGGCGCCTATCTTGCAAACGGTGCCTGTCTTGCAAGCACAAGGACCCCAGTTCAATCCCTGATAACCACATGCCATACTGGGTGTGGAGACTCACGCCCAGCAGCAACCAGTACCACAAACCACAGTGCTGGGCATGGTGGCTCACGCCTGTAATCCCAGCACTCGGGAGGCAGAGGCAGGAGAATTGCTGTGATGTGAGTTGGAGGCTGAGCTCAAGGCCAGCCTGAACCACAAAGCGAGACCCTGTCTCAAAAAAAAAAAAAAAAAAAAAATCAAAGGGCTGAGCATGTAGCCCAGTGATCCGTCTTATCTCACCACAGTGACCGCTCCAGACCAGTGTGTGACTAGCTCTAGAAAGTTGGAATGCAGCTCAGTGAGCTTGCCTAGCATTGGAGAAGTTTAATCCTCAGAACCGTACCAAATAACAAACCACCATATTACCCATTGCCCAGCATCTTCACCTCTTCTACATGTGAAGCTAGTTAAGGGTTTGGAACTCAGTTCCTGTCCGTTAGGATGGATAGAGCAATGTTGAGACTAATTCCAAATTAAACACAAACCAAGCAATCAACACCTTCTTCCCAAATTATCACAGAACATCCATAGAAAGTCCTCTAAAAGTCTGCCATGAACATACTCACATGTTACCACTTATTCCATTGTGCTAATAATCATTAGAGGGAGGAATCATTTAAATTACTTGTTACTGACTGCAAAACTGATCAAGTACACCTCCAAGGTGAAAAGGAAGCATTAGAGTCTGCAGAGGCTTCTTCAGATCCCGCAGGTAGGTCAGGCTGACAGAAAGGCTAGGGGCCGGCCGGAAATGTGGCGAGGGTGATCCACCTTTGTGGTAGGTACCGTTAGAAGGGGAAGAGACCCGCCCTTCCTTACGAGGGTGGGTCGGCCCTAAGGTTACAGAGTGGGTCTTCGCTCTCCCAAATGCAGACATTAGGTTCCAAACGACAAAAGCGCAGGCGATGGGCCCGATCAGGGCGCTTTAAATTGGGAGGTGTCGTTCACTTCTGAGAAGCCAGCCCACACCTCCGGTGGAAGCTACACCCACCCCCCTGTGCAGAGCGTCGTACAGAAAACAGCCACAGCCGACACACCTCCGCCTATACACCCGGGCCAGGGCTGACTGTCCACAGGCTGTCCCGGGGACCGTGGAGCAGGCAGCTCCGCCCAGATCCCCACACACTCACCAGTTTAGTGGCCCGGTACGGCCCAGGCCCCACAAGGCGGTGCTCCATGGCCGGCTCGCAGCTGCCGCTGCCAAGGAGCCAGCGCTCGTAGCTGCGGCAGGTAGCGTCCCAGTTTGAATCTCGAGCCTGCGGGCTCTCAACGTGGATTGGGCGAAGACGGAGTCACGTGACCGGAAGTGCACCGGTAGGCGGGCCGCAGCGTCTCCTCCAGCCACTCAACAGAGGAGCCAAGACAGCTGCCCGGAGTTTCCTCCTGGCGCCGGCAATACCCGGCTCGGTTAAGACTGGTCGTGAGGGGGCGACTCGGCCCCGCGCTTGGCCAAGCTACTGGCACCCTTCTCAGACTTCACTGCAGCTCGCACGCGCGATTTGTCTTTCAGAGCGGAAAGAAAAGAGTAACCCAGGGACCATACATAAATCTCAGTCGGCCACACCAAATGCAGAGTTGTTTGTAAGAACCTAAGATGATGTATTAAAGGGTTAAACATAATTGCAGCAATCAAAAGAACTATCTTTTCAAATAATCAGGCTGGCTTCTTGAGCATTTTCCCAGGAGGTGCTCTTGGGGTCCGAAGAACCCTGTACAAGTGAAAGGCCATTCAAAAACTACACAAACGGACACACTGCCACGAGGAGTGTAGAGAGCAATGAAGAGTTGGAAAAAAGATCCCATTCTGCCTGTTTTGTTCACCTGACAGGGTGTAGTAATATTCTGCCTTGATTTTGAGTCCTCCAGTTGCATAAGGCTGATTTTCAGTCCTTAGCTGTAGGGTTGAGTCCTTTTTCTCTCAGAATTAGCTTCCTTCCATCCCCTGCCCCTCAGAAATTGCTGGTGTAGTTTGCAATGGTTTAGAGACAAATGTAAGATCTGTGACTAGAGTTCAGAGTTCAAACCTTGTCACCTCAGTGAGTAGCCAACGTGAGACACCATGAGATAAAGCCAAATCAAGAATCAGACTCTCACCTTATCACACTCTCATAATCCCTCTGCCTAAATTGCTGCTTTAGGTGTGTTTTAAGCCTCGTTTAGAAAGCTTTAAAATGTCCAGGAATGATGACTATGTATTATTTTTGTAGTCAGAAAGGATAATAAAGATAACTTTTTTACTTACAGTAAATCTTTGCCACATTTGTTTCACTTCCAAACTCTATCAAACAGATTTGCTTGTTCTTGGCAAGGATTACCAAGGGATATTTATGTTCTTCAAAGAAGAGACAGAAGGAGAAAAGGAATTGTATAGCTATGTTGATCTGGAACTTTCCACCACTGACCACAGTGGCCGAACTGGGATCTCCCAGGAAAACATGCTCACCATGAAATTATGCAGACTTTCATCTCTGTAAAAATTGTATTGAAGTTGGAAAGTTCTGGATTTTGGTAATGACATATGTTAGTGGCTCAGTAACTCTCGATACAATGGACATGTTGATGATTATCTTGCAGAGTTCTTTGTAAGAACCTAAGGTGATGTATTAAAGTGTTAAGTATAATTGCAGCAATCAAAAGAACTATCTTTTTAAAAAAAATCAGGCTGGCTTCTTGAACATTTTCCCAGGAATCCACTATGAGCCATAGATAATTCCTGTCCTTACTGGAAAAGCTTTATCTCCTCAGGATCTATACAAGAGAACTTTATTTAGGAATGTGATTTTACACAGGGTTGTTGATCACCTACCAAAACTTTCAACATAACATTAAAACAGTTCAGAAATTCTCGCCCTCTCCATGTCCCCAGAAGTCTTAGCATTCTGACCTGTGCTCTAGACTTAGTGGCCTTGTTTCTGCTCCTAAGCCTGCTATTTGTTCCTCGCTCAGAGCCTGTGCAATGATTCTCTGCCAGAGAGGAAGTTTCTTGCTCCAAATAATATGCACGACCTTTTCAGGCTCGTGATTGGTATCTCAACTCTTACCTAAAACTTTCTTATAAGTCTGCATTCTAACCCACAGTGTTGGCCAAGGGGTAAAGCCCAGCAGTAGACGCATCAATTTAGCACACATCAGATTGTTTTTCACCCCCAGGACCCCCCCACACACACACACACACACACTACAAGCTGCCTGAACTTTCTAGTCCAAAGAATCCTCACATGATGACACATATCTACACTGTTTTATTGTTTGCACTTATCTGTACCTAGCATTTTCATTTTGTTTATCTTCTACTGCTACAATAAAGATTATCCAATTAAGGGATAATAATGCTTTCTGGAGTATTTTGGACTTTGTGGAAATGTTTTGTGGCTTATAAAAATATGGGAGAACCTCTGCTGGTACTATGTGGACAGAGAAGCCAGGTGCCCTGTGAAGCCGAACTCAGACTATCCAACAATTGCTCCTTATTTGACAAAACAATTTAATGTTCCCCTGAAGGTACAGGTAAATAAAAGCCACATTTATAATAAGGTGAGCCTAGAATCTAACTGCATTTTGAATATAACTTTTAAAATATTATGGGACAATTTTATTATACAATAAAGTGTCCACAAATATTATTCTGTTTTATTTATGACTACACCACAAGTTACTATGTCGGAAATCATGGCAGTGGGCTAAGGATTTAGCTCAGGGCACTGCACCTGCCTGGCAAGTACAAGGTCCTGGGTTTGATCCCAGGTACTACTAAAAAATTTTAAAAAGAAAAGAAAAGTAAAAAAGAAAGAAATCACAGCAAGGCAGCAATGGTAACTACTCTGTGGTGTTTAAGATATACTGTTTCAGTTTTCAACTGTAGCTGTTAGGTCATAGGAATTGTACATATAAATACAATATACTTATTTAATGCTTACTTCAGAATATCAGATTAAAAATAAATAATAATAATCAGGTTATTTTATAGGTAGATACAAGCAGTTGCCTATTTCATCTTCCTGGCATAATCATGCTTAAACATATGTTTTTATTTTAAAATTAATATCACTTTATTGTAAATTATTTTCTTTTAATTTCTCCTTATATAATTTCTTTTAATTATGCATAGATTATCTCCAAGTTTATTTCAGTTTTGCTTCAGTTGAGAGCCATTGCTCTGGTAGAGAATATTAACTCCACAAGAGTCAAGACCTTTAGTTCTCTTCTGTACCTCAAAGAGTATCTGATACACAGAAGATATTCAACAAGTGATAGTTATTTGTTCCAATGTTAAAATGTTTTAATTTATCTTTGAATAAAATCTAAATGCAAAGGAGATTCTACTGTTTGCTCTGTGGCTTTTTAGCATAACACAATCTCCATAGGTACACCAGTTGAATAAGAACAAAAAGAACATAGTTTATCTGTTTTTTTTGTTTTGTCTAATAGGTTCATATTTTTAACTGATTATCTAGGTCTACGAATAATCTACTAGGAACTTCAAATTAACCAAATTTGTGGTCAATTCCTAACAAGGATTAAAAAATATAATGGTGAGCTATATTGTTTCTCTACTTTTTTTTTCTGCACTAAATTCTCTCTTGAAAGGAGGCATACATTTCTGATAAAGTATTCAACCCCACTTTTGTAGAGCAGCTTTTATGTATTTTTTTTTTTTTTTTACATTCCCTCATTTCATGTTCACAATCAATTGGGTATGTATGTAAGAGTAACTCTCCTGTTGAGGAAGATAAGCTTCAAAGACATTAAGCAACTTGTTTAGGGCTCCACAGCTAATAATTAATAAACCTTAGACCTTCTGCTACCAAATTCTGTATGTAGCTTTTGGTTCATTTGGTTGCTTAGTTTGGCTCATTTTTGTAATACCTTAAAGAATAAAAATGGCTAATTTTCAAACATAAAACAGAATTTCTCACATGTTTATACAAAGACATTTTAGGACAGGTTGAAAGAGTAGATGGAAACATGTCAAATCTATCCACATAAGTAATAAGATTTATTAAAACTTTACACATCTGAGCTCTTTGTCAGCTTTCTGGTTGTGCTTTGGCTTTATAATGTTATTATTTTTGTATTAATTGGGATTGCTTGTACATTACTTAATGTAAGTATATGGTTAGTCAGATTATTGTCACTCCCAGAAAGTTTAATTCTCAGCTATGTCTTAATGAAATCATTCAATACATCTCCATAGTCTGAGTACAGCAACTTTAATAAACTGCTGCGCACATTCTTGTGTGGCCTACTTAAGTCTGAGGGCAACAAGATGCTACAGAAACTTTGACTCAGTCTCTGAATCTTGTCACAGGGTAAATATTAATACATTGGGAACCGGCTGTTTCACCATGACAGCTTGTCAGGGATGTTAGGAAATTTCATGCCATGAAACAGAAAGCAGTTGGCCTCGAGTACACTGCTGAGTTCGAAGTCATGTTGCCCAACCAGCTTGAGCAGGGCGTGTCTGGGAACTACGTCGCTCCCAGAGTTCCTGGGTGTCACACTCTGCTCCGGTGCTACCTCTGTCCGCCAGCTGGTTGGATGGGTTATTTTGAAAGCTCAACTCTGCTGAAACCTCACTCACTCACTGCTTACATTAGACTTGAGCTCTTCAAACTATTGCAATTTCTCCCAGTTGTGGTTATTGGCATTTAAGCCATCAGGAGGGTCCATCTGCTGAGGCTGTTAAAAGTTTATAAAACTATGAATTGTCTTCTGTGAGTTGCCGTTGGCTTGTACTTGCTATCATGCCATTTGGAAATATTTCCCTAGAACTAGGCACATCATATGGGGAGGGGGCTACAGGTAAAGAAGAAGGGATAAGATAAATGAAAAATATAAAGCTATACTATATCATTACTATAGCTGAAATTACTAAATAATACTTTTTAATTCAGCATTTAAAAATAAATGCTATGAAGCAATAAGAGATTTAGTCAGTGGTTCAATAGGTATGATATGCCACTTCTAGTGTGCCAGTGGGAAAATATAATAGATGATACAAGGTCCTGAAGAGATGACAAGCCAAGAACAGTGCATAAAAATGTATGTAACCTTGAGGACATCCTCATAAGTGAAATAAATAGGTCACAGATGTGTAAATATCATATCTTTTCTCTGGTATGAGAAAATAAAGATGTAAATGAGTTCTAGAATGTATGTTATATATATTGTGAAATAGAAAACACTCAAAGCATAATGGAGTGAAGGGGGGAAAATAATGAGATTATAACAAAAAAAGGAAACAAAGTTTATGTATATAGGGGGTGAGGGTGGTAGAGTGGGTAGGGATATGGGAAAAAAATGAGAATTAAGTTGTATCATATACTGGTACAAATTCTCATTGTTGAGTGCAATCATGATGTGTATATGTAATGTACCAATAAGATTTCAATTTTAAAAAAATGTATGTAACCTATCAGTGCTGGCAAGAAAAGTGGAAGAGTGAAGGGAGAGGCTGATGCAAGGGAGATGCTGACTGGGTGACGAAGGAGGGTGGTAGGGATATGCAGAGAGAAATTATAAAGAACTGGCTCCTATGGTTATAGAAGCTCATGCTGTAGCTGCTGTCCCAACCCAAAGGCCTGAGAACCGGAGAAGGTGATACTGGTCCAGTCTGAAGGGCAACAAGTTCAAGACCAGGAAAAGCCCATGTGTCAGCTAAAATTGAAAGGCAAGAAAAAAACTAGTGTCCCAGCTTGAAGGAAGCCAAGCGGGCAGGGAAGGTCGGCATTCTGTTTCAGCCTAGCCTTGAGTGGCCCATCTGTGAGTGGGGGAACAATCTGCTTTACTCAGTCTGGCAGTTCAAATTTAAATTCATCAAAAACACCCTAGCAGAAAAAGATCAACAGAGTTAAGAAACAACATATAGAATGGGAGAAAATGTTTACAAACTATTCATCTGACACAGAGTTAATAGACAGAATACATGAGGACTCAGCAGCAGCAACAACAACAAAAACCCAACAAAGCAAAATGAGACAAATAATCCAACTGAAAAGTTCACAAATGACCAAAATGAACATTTTTTAAAAACAAAACATACAAGTAGCCAACAAATATAATGAAAAAATATTCACCATCACTCATCATCAGGAAAATATAAGTGAAAAGCACAGTGAGATATCATTTTACTCATCTAGAATGGCTATTATCAAAAAGACAAGAAGTCAGGCTGGCACATCTTCAGAAAAAGGGCAACTCTTACATGTTATAGGTGGAAATGGAAATTTGTACAGCCATTATGGGAAGTAGCATAGATGTTCCTCAAAAAGTAAAAATAGCCCAGGGCTAACAGTAAATATATGCAGTCCCAGCTATTTGGGAATCTAAGGCAACAGCATCACTTGAATACAAAAGTTCAAAACCAGCCTGAGAAACAGACAGGCCCTGTTTTCTGGTTTTTTTTTTTTTTAATTGATGTTGTTGGTACACTCTACATACACATCATGATCACACTTGACATTGAGAATTTGTACCAGAACATGACATAACTTAATTTTCATTTTTTGTTTTTGTTTTTGTTTTGAGACAGGATCTCACTTTGTAGTTCAGGCTGGCCCTGAGATCAGCCTCAGACTCACATCACAGCAATCCTGCTGCCTCTGCTTCCTAGGTGCTGGGATTACAGGCGTGAGCCACCACGCCGGGCACTGTGGTATGTGGTACTGATTGCTGCTGGGGTGAGTCTCCACATCCAGTACTGTTATGTGGTTACCAGGGATCGAACCTGGGCCCTTGTGCTTGCAAGACAGGCGCCAGAACCACTGAGCCATATCCCTGGCCCTAATTCTCATTTTTTGACTATAGAGGACTCAAACATGTCATTTTTATGACAGAGTAATACTCTACTTTATTTTTTTAAAAACCACATCCTCTTGGGCCGGGGATTCAATCTCCGGGGTTCAAGGGCCCAGGTTCAATCCCCGGTAACCACATAACAATACTGGGCATGGAGACTCACCCCAGAAGCAATCAGTACCACACACCACAGTGCCAGACGTGGTAGCTCACGCCTGTAATCCCAGCACTCAGGAGGCAGAGGCAGGAGGATTGCTGTGCTGTGAGTTTGAGGCTGAGCTCAGGGCCAGTCTGAGCTACAGAGCAAGACCTTGTCTCAAAAAACCTAAAAAATAAATAAATAAATAAAAATCACATCTTTTTTATCCAGTCTCCAGTTGATAGACACTTGGGTTGTTTACAAGATTTAACTATCACAAACTGATATCATAAACTTGGGTGCATTTATGTCACTGTGATACAAATCTTTTATATACCTAGCAGGGGAATAGCAAAATCAAATGGGATCTTTAATCCTAATTTTTTTTTTTTTTTAGGTTTTTTGAACCCAGGCCCCTGCACTTGCAAGACAGGTGCTGGAACCACTGAGTTATACCCCTGGCCCTAATCCTAATTTTTTGAGGAAGCTCTACACTGATCTCCACAGTGGCTGCACCAGTCTGCATTCCCATGAACAGTGGAGAAAGGTTTCTCTCTCCCTGCAAGCCTCACCAGTATTTGTGTTTGGTTGATTTCATGATAGCTGCTATTCTTTGAGGAGTAAGATAGAATCTCAGGGTTGTTTTTACCTGTATCTCTTGAATGGCCAGGGATATTAAATATTTCTTCATATGATTCTTAGCTGCTTTTTCTTCTTCCTCTGAAAAGTGTCTGTTCATTTCAGATACCTATTTTCAGATTGGATCTTTAAATTTGGGGGAGTTGATTTTTTTAAGCTCTTTACATGTTCTAGACAGTAGTATTTTGTCTGAGAAACAGATGCTAAAAATTTTTTCCCTTATTGTTGGTTGTCTTCACGCTCTGCTGGTGGTCTCTCGTTGTGCAGAAGCTTTTGAGTAAGATGGATCCCAGTCGTTTATCCCTTCTGTTAGTGCCTGTGCTGCTGAGGTTTTGTTCATAAAGTCTTTCCCTAAGCCAATGTCTCCAAGTGTTCTACCTAACCTGTTTTGCAGAGGTTTAGTGTTTCTGTCTTAATATTTAGGTCTTTAATCCACTTTGATTTTAGTTTGGTGCATGGTGAGAGAGATAGGTCTAGCTTTAGCCTTTGGAAGGTTGAAACCCACTTTTTCCAGCACTACTTGTTAAAGAGGCTATCTTTCCTCCATTGAGGATATTTGACTCCTTTGTTAAAGATGAGGTGGCTTAGTACATCCGGAGCTGTTTCTGGATCTTCTAATCTATTCCACTGATCTTCCAGTCTGTTACTTTGCCAGTGTTATGCAGTTGTTGTTGTTGTTGTTGTTTGTTTTTTTTTATCACAGTGGCTTTGTAGTATAATTTCAAGTTGGGGATTATAATAGCCCCAGCCATGTCCTGATTGCCTAGAATTGCTTTTGCTGTTATAAGCTTTTTGTGATTCCAGATGAATTTTTGGACTATTTTTTCTAGATCTGTGAAATACGCTACTGGGATTTCAATCGAGATTGCATTGAATTTTTATAGGACTTGTGAGAGTATAGCCATT
This sequence comes from Petromus typicus, assembly GCA_004026965.1. Taxonomy (NCBI): domain Eukaryota; kingdom Metazoa; phylum Chordata; class Mammalia; order Rodentia; family Petromuridae; genus Petromus; species Petromus typicus. Next base: position 3,829 of record PVIR01020956.1, on the reverse strand, counting down.
TTGGTGATACTGGTTCTTCCTACTCAGGAATGCCTTTCTATTTTCTGATATCCTCTTCAATCTCCTTTTTCAGGGTGTTATGGTTTTCAGAGTAGAGGTCTTTTACCTCCTTTGTTAGATTGATTCCTAGGTATTTCATTTGTTTGGATGCTGTAGTGAAAGGAGTTGACTCCCTAATTTCTCTCTAAAAGAGTCTATTGTTTATGTTTACAAAGGCTTTGATTTTTGATCATTGACTTTGTATCCAGCTATGCTACTAAATTTGCTGATTAAATCTTGTAGTCTTTTGGTTGAGTTTTTAGGATCTTCTATATATAGTATCATGTCATCAAAAATTAACTTCTTCTTTTCCTATTTTTATTCCTTTTATTTTTTGTCTTGCCCAATTGCTGTGGCTAATGTTTCCAGCACCATATTGAACTGGAATGGTGATAATGGACACCCTTGTCTTGTTTCTGATCTTAGTGTAAAAGCTTTCAGTTTTTGATCATTAAGTATGATGCTGCCGGTTGGTTTTCCATAAGTGGCTTTTATTAGTTTGAGTTAAGTTCATCTATTCCAATATTCTGTAGGGCTTTGTTCATGAATGGGTTAAATTTTGTCAAACACTTTTTCTGCATCTATTGAGATGACCATATGGCTTTTGTCTTTGAGACTGTTAATATAGTGTATTGTTTTTATTGATTTATGTATGTTGAACCATCTTTGCATCCCTGGGATGAATCCAACTTCATTAGGGTGTATGATCTTCTTGATGATTCTCTGTATTCTGTTTGCCAGTATCTTATTGAGGATTTCTGCATCATTGTTCATTAAGAAAATTGGCCTGTAGATTTATTTTTTGGTTGGGTCTTTTTCTCCTTTGAAATCAGTGTAATGGATACTTCCAGGAATGTATTTGATTTCCTTTAGATCCCAGAGGAAGTCCAGAGGATAATGAATACCTACTTTGAAGATTTGTACTTCAATAAAATGGACAATATAGAAGAAATTGATAGATTTCTAGACACATAGTAACTTCCAAAGTTGAATGAAGAAGATCTAGACATGTTAAATACCCTAATATCAATCTGTGAAATTGAAGATGTAATAAAAATCTACCAACAAAAACAACCCTGGTCCTGATAGCTTGATTACTGAATTCTACAGAACTTTTATTTTTTATTTATTTATTTTTTAAAGGTTTTTTTGGGACAGGGTCTTTCTTTGTGGTTCAGGCTGGCCCTGAGCTCAGCCTCAAACTCACATCACAGCAATCCTCCTGCCTCTGCCTCCCGAGTGCTGGGATTACAGGTGTGAGCCACCACGCCCGGCACTGTGGTATGTGGTACTGGTTGCTGCTGAGGTGAGTCTCCATGCCCAGTATTGTTATGTGGTTACCAGGGATTGAACCCGTGTCCTTGCGCTTGCAAGACAGGTGCCGGAACCACTGAGCTATATCCCTGGCCCCATCTACAGACCTTTTAAAGAAGATTTAGCACCACTACTTTTCAAATTCTTTAATGAAATTGAAAGGGAAGCAATACTACCAAATTCATTTCTGGAAGCAACCATTACCTTGATTCCAAAAGCAGAGAAAGACCCAACCAAAAAAGAGAACTATAGGCCAATTTCCCTAATGAATATTGATGCAGAAATCCTCAATAAGATACTGATAAAGAAAATACAGAGAATCATCAAAAAGATCATACACCTTGATCAAGTTGGATTCATCCCAGTGTTGCAAGGATGGTTCAACATAAGTAAAACAATAACTGTAATATACTATATTAACAGACTCAAGGAAAAAAACCATATGGTCATCTTAGTTGAGGCAGAAAAGCATTTGACAAAATACAACACCCATTCATGATCAAAACCCTACAGAAAATCAATTTCATTAAAGAGTTTGAGAAGTAGAGGCATTAACTCTTTAAAAGTTTTGTAGAATTTAGCAATAAAGCCACCAGGACCAGGACTTTTCTTTGTTGGTAGATTTTTATTACATTTTCAACTTCGCAAATTGATATTGGGGTTTTTAATATTTTTATATCTTCTTTATTCAACTTTGTAAGTTCAGATGTGTCTAGGAATCTATACATTTCTTCTATGTTTTCCCTCTTATTGGAGTACAAAATCTCAAAATTGGCTTTCATTATCCTCTGGACTTCTGCTGGGTCAGTGGTGATTTCCCTCTTTTCATTTCTAATAATATGGATTTGAACTTTTTCCCTCCTTTGTTTGGGCTAAGGATCTGTCAATTTTATCTTTTCAAAGAATTAACTCTTTGATTCATTGATTTTTTGTATCATTCTCTTAGTCTCAATTGCATTATTTTCTGCTCTGATCCTTATAATTTCCTCCCTAGTACAAGCTCTGGGTTTGTCTTGCTCCAGAATGACCCTGTTTTGAGAGAATGGAGGAAAAGATGAGGAAGAACAAAAAAAGGAAAAGGAAGAGGAGCAAGAAGGGAAAAGGACAGAAGAGGAAGAGGGAAGAAAAAAGAGGCAGAAGAGAAAATTAGAAATAGCTATATAATCTATCATTCTCATTACTGGACACATATTCAAAGAAATGAAAATCAGGATGTAAACAAGATATGTGTGCTCCCATGAATACTGCAGCACTACTCAAAGTAGCCAAGTCATAGGATCAACCTAAGTGTCCACCAAGGAATGAATAAATGAAGAGAATGTGACTCAGGTGGGAAGGTAGCTTACTGCTCCATCATGTTGTTAGCTTATTCAATCCCCATCACCAGAAAGAATCAAAGAAAGAAAGAAAGAGGTTGAGAAATAAGATGTAGTTGTATCGCTTCTTCTTCACTGAGACACAATACCAAAATCCACAATTTTAAAAAGAGCTTCATTTTGCTCACACTTTTAGTCTGTAATAGGTTGGCTCCAAGGCAGAGATAGGGCATGGTAAATTAAAGCTGCTTATTTCATGATGTTGGGAAGCAGAGCAAAGAAAGATTGCAGGGACAAGATATAAACCCCAAGACCACACCCCCATGGCCCACCCAAATGTACCTTTAAGTGTATCCCACCAATCCCCATGGTGGATCCCAAAGTCAATCAAGTTGAAACTTTGCCTTAACTGCCATCTTGGTGTATATATATCATATATATGTAATATTTACTAATAAAAAGGATTAAATTTCATAACCTACAGTAAGATGATTTGAACTAGAGGACATAATGTTCAGTGAAATAAGCCAGGCATAGAAAGGAAAATAATATATGTTCTAAATCATTTGTGGAAGCTTAAAAAGTTTATCACCACAGTAGACAATAGAATAGAGATCACTAGAGATTAGCAAGACAGGACAGAGAAGAGATAGAAGACAGATAATGGGTACTGTCAAAGGCAGAGAAGTAGTTCTAATATTTTACAGCATAGAGGGATAACTAGAGTCTACAACAGTTTTTCAAAATAACAGAGGTAGAGAATAATGAGGCTGAGAATTGCTCTCAACTTCCCTACTGTATATGATCATGTTTGAGAAAACAGAAATGTTAATTATCCTGCTTTGATCATTACAGATTGAGTATATGTATTGAAATATATTTCACCCCATAAATAGTTGCAGACATTATAAATCAATTTTTAAAAAGCACAAGACTTTTGAGAAACACACACAAAAATGTTAGACCAAATATCTGGGCATCTTGTGGGCCAGGACATGCAGCAATTGATTGACACTGAAACAAGTAAAGAGAAATAATAACTGGTAATAATAATAGAAAATAATGGAGAGCAATAGATTAAGAGGTAAGAGTGTGGCTAGGGAAATTGAAGCCTTGCAGGTAAATGAGGACTTCGAAGGAAGAACAGAAAAACCTAGTGG
>PVIR01020955.1:0-29990 GCA_004026965.1 Petromus typicus | reverse complement strand
TAGGTATATACACACAAGAATTAAAAGACTCATATCACAGTGACATATGTGCACCCATGTTTATAGCAGCCCAGTTTGTGATTGCTACATCTTGGAAACAACCCAAGTGTTCATCCACTGGAGACTGGATAAAAAAGCTGTGGTTCTTCTCCAGAATGGAGTACTACTCTGCCATAAAAAATGGTAAGTTTGAATCATTTCTACTTAAATGGACATACCTTGAGGACATCCTCATGGGTGAAGTGAATGGGGCACAGATGGGTACATGTCACATCTTTTCTCTGGTGTGAGAAAGTGAAGATGTAGATGGGTCCTAGCATTGTATGGTATATATTGTGAAATAGAAAATGCTCGATGTGGAGTGGGGTGGGGGGGGGGACGATGTTGGGATTGTGGCAAAAAAGTAGGGAAACAAATTTTATGTATATGGGGGGGTGGTGGGGTGAGTAGGGCTATGGGAAAAAATGAGAATTAAGTTGTGTCTTGGGCTGGTACGGGTCCCCATTGTGGAGTGCAATCATGATGTGTATATTTAATGTACCAATAAAGATTTTTAAAAAAGGAACTTCATCAATTTGATAGACAGCTATTAGAATTATAAAAGTAACACTATATTTAATAGTAGAAAACGGAATATTTCCAGAGATCAACACAAAGGAAAAATATTCGTTTTTACAACTTCCACTCAGAATCTCTGGAGGTCTTAACCACTGTAGTTAGAGTAAGAAAAAAAGGCATCTAGAATGGAAAAGAGAAGAAAACAGAGTTATTTTTTTTCAAATTATTTTATTATCTGCACAGAGAATAATAGAATATCTATTTAAACTATAAAAACTGAACACATTAATCATGCTCACAAGATAAACATCCAAATTCCAGTCATAAGTTTATATATAACTTAACAAGAAATTGAAAGTTGAAATAAAAGTACCATTTATAGTACTTCCAAAATGATGGAGTACTTTAATATAATTCTTTGAAAATATATGTAAAGATATATTCATTGAATACTATGAAAAACTGGTTGAAGAAATCAAGACCTAAATACATGGAGAGATATGCACTATTAATGAATGAAAAGCTCAATATTGTCTACAGCCATATCACCCAAACACACCTGATCACATTGGAAAGTCAATATTATTAAGATTTCAATTGTCCCAATATTCATTATAGCTATTTATAACTGTGTCTAAATTCAGCAGCAAAATGTTAAGCAATTAGTGAGTCTAAGATGAAATCTGAAACTGAAAATAATACAAAATAATTTGAGATAAATATATCAAAAGATACAACAAACAAAAACTGAAAGCACAAAATTTAAGATATAAGGAAATTTATAGCTAAAAATTCTCCTTCAATAAAGAAGACCTCAAATCAACAATGTAACTTTAAGACACTAGAAAAAGAACCTTAAACCCAGAGACAACAGAAGAAAGGAAATTATAAGTATTGACATGGAAATTAATAGAAGAGCAACAAAAAACAATTGAGAAAAATAATAAAATCCAATTTTGGTTATTTGAAAAGATCGATAAAATTGAAATAATTGATTACTCAATAACAAAAGAGAAAAGAATCTAATTACTAAAATCAAAGACTAAAACTACTAAAATCAAGAATGAAGAACATCCCTACTAAGGTCACAGGAAGAAAGTTTATAAGGGAAGACTAGAGACAACTATATGCCAGTAAATTTGATAATTTAGAAGTGGAAAAATATCTCAAAAGATATAACTATAAAAATAGATTTGAAAAGTAGAAAATCTGTATATATTTATAACAACTAAGAGATTAGAATAATGTTAGAGTGGCATCTTTGCCAAAACAAGCAAACAAAAATATCCTCTAAAGTACGGGCCCAAATAGATTTATTAATGTATTCTCCCAAACGTTAAAGAATGTGTTCCAGTTATTTACAAATTCCCTCCAATAAAAAAGTAAGAAACACTGTCCTTCTTAGTTAATAAAGTGAGTGTTATTTTCATTCAAAAACAAGAGGAGTTTATCAGAAGGAAAGAAAATTATAGAACAATGTCTCTTATTAATGTAGACACAAAAACTCCTAACAAAATATTAGGAAATAAAAATCATTCAATCTATAAAGTGGAATTTAATTGGACGGAGGCCAGATTAGTTTAGTACCTAAAAATCAATTTAGATAAGAAGTCATTAAAGTAAAGAACAAAAACCACATAATATGGATGAATGGAATATAATTGAGAGTTCAGAAATGAGCCCTTAAATTTATGTTCAAAACAAATCAAGAAAGAATATTTTTTTCAACAAATGGTGATAGGACCACTGTATATCCTTATATCCTTATAAAGGAGTGAAAGTTGACCTCTTTCTTCCACCTCACATACAAATATTAACTTAAAATATATTAAAGACCTAAATGAAAATGCTAAATCTATGAAACTCTTATGAGAAATATAATTATGTATTTTAGTGATTTTTGGCTTATGCAGTGTTTTCTTAGAAATGAGTCCAAAGACACAAGCAATAAAAAATACATAAATCAGATATCTCATAATTAAAATTTTTGTGTTTCAATAGACATTATGGAGAAAGTGGGAAAAAATAGTACAGAATTTCTGTAAATCATACACTTGATAAGGAGCTTATATCTGGAATATATAAACAGTGATTATAAACCAAGAATAAAAAGAGAAATTCCCCAATTAAAAGGACCAAAAGATAACAGTAGGCATTTCTACTAGAACTGAAACTTTTATCCATGGCTGTTAGCAAAATAAAATGAAAATTCATAAAATCAAATGATAAAAATTAATAAAATGATTTGATAAATTATCCTGTGGTGCCTCAAATACTTAAACACAACTATCATAAGATCCAGTAATTCCCTTTCTAAGTATAAACCCAAGAGAAATGAAAATACACTCTTATACAAAGCTTGTATGTATGTTCATATAATAGTATCATTCAACAATTAAAAATAAAAAACAATCCAAATGTTTATCATCTAACAAGAGAATAATAAAATATTGTGTCTTCATAAAGTCAAGCATTTTAGGGAATAAAAATGAAGTACTGATATGTTATCGAATCTTGAATATACCTTGAAAACACTGAGCCAGGCTAAAGCAACCAATAGAAAAAAAATCACATATTACATTTGTATAGATTGTGCAGAAAGACTAATCTGTAGAAAATAAATGGTTCTTTAGAATTAGGGAGTGAGAAAGTGAGATCTTCTCCAAAGTGTCAAGTTTCCTTGTGTAGTGATTGAAAAGTTCTAAAATTCTGGTGGTAGCTGTACAACTCTGTGAATAAAGTAACCACTTTGGAGTTACAAATGTCTACCATGTCCAAAATATCTGTCTTAATAAAGCTGTTTAAAAAGTTGATCTGTAGACTTACAACAATTCCAAACTAAAACCCAGCTAAGAAAAAGAGAATTTTTGCCTTTATTTGAAATATAACATGTATATGAAAAACTAAGAGGATTACAGCAGTTGAAACTGTTCTGAAGACTAAGAATAGACATGAAGTATTCTTACTACCCAACTTCCAGGTCTACTAGAAAGCCACAGAACGCTAGACAGTGTGGTACGAGAGAAAGACACACATTTAGGTCCACAGAATCCAGAAAAACCCTTTGTATATGTCAGTTGTTGCTGACAAATGTACAAAACATATTGATAGAGAAAAAGACAGTCCTTTCAACAAATAGTAGCAGAAAAATTGAATATCCCTATGGAATAATAAATAGACTTCAATCTATACTGTATTCAAATTTTTGAACAGGTAGTTAACAAAATGGGAAATAAAGACCTGAAAAGATAGTCAGTACTGGACTACTAAGAAAATATTCAAAGGGAAAAGGCACAGAGGTACATAAAGAAGGGGGAAAAAGGAAACGAAGTTTATGTTTATAGGGAGCCGGCGGGGTGTATGGGTCAGGGAAATAGGAAAATTGAGAATTAAGTTATGTCATGTATTGGTACAAATTTTCGATGTCGATTATAATCATGTGTATATAAAATGTCCCAATAAAATCCATTTTTGGAAAAAGAAAATTTAAGCCACAATTATAAGCCACACCTACCTTTCACAATGGCTTTTTAAATGATAGTATCAGTTGTTGGCAATAATGCAGAACCACTGGATCTAGAATATTGCTGGTGGAAATTCAAATAACACAGACATCTGGAAATTTCATGTAAAGCTGAATTTAAACTTAACCATATGTCCAAGGAATCCAATTTTTACATATTTAACTAGAGAAATGCAACCTGATCACAAAGCAAATATTGGACACAAGTGTTCATATAGGCTTAATAGTGGTCACCAAAAGTAGATAGAAATAAAATGCCCTTTAACTAAGAAATGAATAAACAAAGCATGCAACATCCATTCAATAGACTACTACTAAGCAATAAAAAGGAAAAAGTAACTAGTCAAACACACTCAAGAATGAATCTTGAACACGTGCTAAGTAAAAGAATCTCAACACGAAGTGTGACTTCACTTAGTGACATTCTAGAAAGACAGAGCTTGAAAAGGTGGACAAAGGAGCTACCGAGAAGAGCAGCTATGCAGGGCACGGGTGATAGAAGCATTTCATAGCCTGGTTTTGGTGCCTTGCTCTATAGGTTTGTCAGAATCTACAACATTATACACTAAAAGTCATGTATTCTTCCAAATGTGAGTAATACCTTAAAGTGAAAAAAGAAAGAAAATTAGGCAGTTAGAGACATTTCTGGGTGATAAAAATTTCCCATGAATACTTTTAGTTTTTGCAATACAGTGATAGATGTTTTCATAGAACAAAAACACTCATGTCATAACCCAAATTCATGTTCTAAGTTTTGCCTCTGACCGATTTTGTACATGACCGCTACAGTCCATACTGCCTCGGTGATCTGGGTGAGCTCAGCTACAAAACCACAAGACAGGCGCGTCAGGCAGAGAATCTTCTCCCCAACAAGCGCCGGGAACCTGCTGCCCACTCAGTAGCTCTTTTTCAGCCCTGTTCTGTTCACCCCTTAGTACTCAAACATACTTAAGATGGTGAAATAGACAGGGAGCAATTAAGAAAAAACATCCCATACCTAGATGTGTCATTTAAGCTAAGGACAGTTCAACAGCTGTTGGAGGTCTTTCCAGCAGACACAAGTAGTGGTAGAAATGGCCAGAGGAAAAGTGACAGAAAATATGGAGTTGTGCTCCCAATTCTGTTAGTTTCAAGATTAAAAATGTTGTCATCTTAAAAGACAACAAACTTTACTCATTTTTAAAGTTTTAGATTCCAGTGTATCTTTAATTAAAATGTTTATGTATCACTAAAGTATATTTTATATCATTATATATGTACTATTTTTATTTTATCAGTTCATACAATGGAATTTCAAAAATGGAAAAGAGCTTAACTAAGTCTTTTGTCTTTTATATACGAGGAATTTGAGACTTAGAGAGACAGTTGGCAAAGATTATATAAGTAGTTAATGCCAGGCTTGGGACTAAGTTTTAAGTCACCAGTTACTTCAAAAGTTTTAAATTATAGTTGAAGAAAATTAACACTAGCTACATTTAAACTAGAAAAGGAAATGGGCAGGAGGGGAAAAGTTTAATATTTCTTCATTATCAGATTTATAAAGTATTTAAGAAGAATATTAAAGGTCCCGTTTATAGCGTAAGAGAAATTTCTAGATAATATTACATAAAATAAAAATTCAGGAAAATGATCAAGGAATCAGATTTGGTTTATATAGTTTAAATTAATGGTAATTTTCCTGAGTATTTCACTTTTCTTTGCTTAGTTTTGCTATGGTGGGTGAGTTAAACACCCAGCCTTCACCTTGAGATGTAGGCCATATTTTGAATTTTACATAATGATTATTGTAGAGGCCTTCAAGTTAAGCACATTAATGTCCTTCAAGAAAGAGTCCTTGGAGAGCTGATAATAGAACAAAGTAACTGAGTTTATCTCTAAATGATTCATGTAATTAAAGTTTAACATAATTGGACATGAGCTGTTACTGGAGTTGCATTTCTGCATCCTGCAGTCCACATGGTGGGAAAGTTTTAGTCATAAAGCATCTCTCTCTCTTAAGGATGTAAATGCCTTTGACATTGCTGGATGGTGGTGTCACTGAGGGAATGGGCACCATCTGTCCCTGCTTAGCCATGCTCAGAACGCTGCCCTGACAGCACACGGCGAAACTGGAGAAGCCCACAGGGCTATCGCCATTCCTTTCTACCCTAGTAATGAGTTATCTCAAGTGTTGCTAAACCATGAGTTTGTGAAACAAAGACAGTAGAAATATTGTCAGTCTGGGGAAGATTAATTATGGGAGTTCAGAAAGAGAAGCACACAGAAGCTCTCAGGGTTCAGCACTGTAACCTTTCCAGCTGTCGTGCAGGGGGGAGAGGCTCTGTTTTCCGGGGACCATGTTGGAGGTGGCTGAGTTCAAGACCAAGGTGAGCAAATGTGTTAGTGTGAGGCTACATTGCATGGGCCTTGTGCAGTACAACAATCTTATACTTATTTCAAATAAACATGGGAAAGTAGATTTGTAATAATAATTCATCATTCATTTTACTCTATTATAGCCAGAACTAGGAAACAAGTGGACACAGATATCAGATGCCCGGTGAAGGTTGTATTTCCCCTGACCCACACGTCTGATTTTTTAAGCAGCGTGTTATCTCTACTTACATTACATATGTGTAACTAATTAACTCAGATTTTCCCTGAAACATTATCTCCCTCTGCTCCTGGAGCTCCCACTCTCTGTTAGTGGGGTTAGCTGGCGTCAGTTTAGTGCCAGAGCTTGGTATCACTTTACACCACCTGACCTGCAGTCGCTTGTCAATTCTCTGAATATTTCCTTCTCTGAAGGTCATTACCTTCTTTTCATTTTTAATATTGGAAACACAGTCTAAGTCTGTATTTCTTACCACTTGCTTATTTCTAAATATTAGCTAGCTGGATTCCCTGCCTTCAGTTCTCCTTCCAAAAGCCTGACTTGTGATTCACTTTCCTAGAGAGCAATTTGAGTTATGAAGTCTCTATGCTCCAAGATTTTTTTATACTCCAAGCTATGTATTACTAAAATCCAACTGCCAACAGTCTTTCTCTCTGTGACATCATGACCATTCTACATCTGCCTCCAAAGGCCTTTCTTGGGTCCCAAAGCTACAAACACACTTTTGGAGCTTTGATTTTTCCATGATGGGCCTGAAATATTTAAATGGGCCCAAGAATATTGTGAAGACTAGACCCTGAAATCATAGAATCTCTGGAAAATGTATGTTTGCAGTTGAGATGATCATATTAAATATGAATATCAGATGACCAGTAAACTCCTTTAGCTAAGATATTATCCAGGAACACGATGTAAAATAAAGACTGGTGATCCTTCTCCTACACCTGGAAGTTTACTTCAATCCATAATAAAAACAAATACTACTGAACACTTAAGCATGCATTCACACACACACACACACACACACACACACACACACACACACACATCTATACATATGTGCCTTGTTTTTAAAAGCAAAAAATGACTGGAAATCCACCAAAGTTTTTTGAGAGGTTAGATAAGCATGAAAGTGAGGTGGAGCCCTGTGGGAATAATTGTTAGATTCCCAAGGCAGAAGATTCTCTGCTTCCTCTCACCACTTCATTCCCATTCCGTAGTCATCACAGATTTTCCAGAAGTCCCAGGACACAGCATCTCCCTTCATAATTCCTCTCTTGCTCAGCTCATTCTTGTTTCTTTCAACCAAATCAGGTGCACTGAAACCTTCTACTGAAAGAGAGAAATAAATTAATTTTCTTCTTCAATTTCCTGTCATACCTCAATTCCGATACCCTTCACAATGTTGGCCTAATCACTTTCTAAAATAAAACCCCTCCATTTATGAGTGAGATCATGCCCTGTGGAGAATCTTTGTATCTCTGGAATTTCAGTAAATGTCTAATGCATATTAGGTGCTAAATAATAACTAAATGAAAGAATGAATGTACAGTAGGTATTACTAACCCTAAGTTTCAAAAGAAAATGAGGTTTAGCTTTTACTTACTCATTTTCAGCCAAGTTATCACTTAAAAATCTACACTTTAAACTTAAGTCTTTGGACACTGCAGTGAATACTAATTCCCCAAGCAGACTAACTCACATAAACTGGTTCACCAAATCCTTGAATATCAAGACAAGTGCCATGCTTGACATTTTAACTACCTTGATTTTTTTTTAAAGCCAGGAATATCTTCACAAAGCAGCAGAAATATAAAGTGTTTTATACAAATAGTTACACAAAAGCGATTATATTCACAATAGATTACTCAAGTAAAAGAAAATATATGAAAATGATTTTTGAGAAAGCCACAACCATCCACAAATCTGCCCCACATGAAATTCTCAAAGAAGTAATTGTACCAATAGATCTGAGTTGGAACCCAATATTTGACACAACTACATTATTTTAGAATGAAAAAGAATGAGTAACACCCCTCAGTGTAATACTGAGGACATTAAATGATCACTGCATCCCAGTAACTATACCAACTTATTATTTCAGTCAGAGACAGAAACTATGTGACTGAGTTTCAAAGCAAATCGATTATTTCAGGTTACGTGAGATCGCTGCAAGCGCCTGTAAGAATAACAGCCGGTGACGCTTGGGTCTGTATTGTAAACTGATTAGCCCTGTGTCCCCTGTCATGATCGATACTATCTGTGTCTGCTAGAGGCTGTGCTGCTGCGCAATTCCAGGTCACATCTCCACCTCTCAGCGCTGTCCTTCTACACAGAAGATGATTAGCAGAGATTACAAAAATCAGTTATTCTGCCTACCTCCATGTTGAGATAAAACATCCTAGCTTGACAAAGATGAAAGAAAGTATGCCTACAGAAGGACTAGCTTCATTCATAAAGCCACAGATTCCTTTACTGTTGAGTTCTGTGTTTACTGCACCCTGTGACATTGGCTATGCTGGGTATGGGAGGTCAAACTATGTAAACTGTTGGTGTGATGTGCTGTTGCTACATCTGTTCTTGCCTTATGCTTTTCTTATGCACTTTTTCCATGCTAATTTTAAAGAAATATGCAATTTGTTGTCAATTTATGCAGAACTGTTGAAGTGTGATGTCACTTTGGTCAAAATTAGATTGCATAAATTCAGAAACCCAACCCTGAGATCATTCAATTTCCCAATTTCCCAGATTACTAGATTTACATATTAATAACTCCTAGGGTATTTTTCTTTTCACCAGCTCTAATTGCAACCAGAATTTATGGCTTGCAATCTTTTAAAATCCAAATGCAAAGCCAAGTGCTTAAAGCTTGGAGGCTTGCCACACTGTCAGAGACCTCACCAGGCACAAATCTAAAAGGCTGGGGCTCTGGGTCTCATTCTGTTTTCCCCCATGGGATGACTCTCAACACATCATTTAATATATACTCAAATGCTCCAAGTAAACTCTGATGCTGAATGATGACTATAATGGAGAATTTATGGCCTACTGATTCGAAGCATGTTCAATTTTTATATTCATCTTTATCATGAGCAGATAAACATGCACACACATGCATATGTCATAATTTTTCTCCTTGGATTCAACTTGCCAACTTCCATAGTACCTAAGTATTGGGAAAGAAAAAATAAGTGAAATCTGGCTTATATGTAGATATATCCTGAGCATGAAATGTCCGGCCTATCTCTTTTGAAATATAGGACTTTCTGCTGAAGGAAAGAGTTAATAAAGAAAGTTTTCATTCACCCAAATCATGCTTGTTCCCTCGGCAGCTAGAAAAAGCAAGCAGTGCTTGGTGGTGTATTTCTCAGTTCAATTGAGTTTTTATTTCTATGCACATGCTTAATGGTCAATTAAAGAGCTATTCTAAAGGCTATAGTAGATTGGCTTTAAATTCAAAACTCTCCTGCCCTTGTTTAATGCCAAAATGATTGGGAGGACTTTCTCACTGAAGGTCTCCTTTCAAGAAAGGCTTCTGCAGAGCAGTGTTTAACCTGAAAGCAGAGAATGAAGTCTTCAGGCAGAATATAGCTGAAGTGGGGCAGGGACTACTGAGGGGACTGAAGTAGAAATTATATTCCTCAGAAAATTATCTACATTACAGTGAATTCTACACCTGATTTTAAAAGGACTGGTCTGTGCAAGGCACAAAGACAGCTACTGCAGGAAATGTCCACGTACAGAATCAGTTCCCAAATAGTTCACTTTCCAAGGAAGGGTAAGCTTCACAAACTGCACACAAGGCATTGTGTGGCTGCACAGAAGTACTGGGGAGTCCAGAGGTCAGAAGAAGCTCACCTTCACCAGAGGAGAAAAGAAAGACTTTGTGGAACACATTCATGTAAGACAAAGTTAGAAAAGACTTTGGTAGGTTGACAGAAGGGCAGTATTCTAGCTAAATGTAAAATAGGAACAACCCATGCCTAGGAAAACAGGTACATGTGACAAACATGGGATATCATACTGTTTGAGTGCTCTGGGGACTCAGACACAGACACCAAAGGAAATATTGTACTAGTGGAGGAGACTTGAGAGCTCCAAGGGTTTACAAACAAGGAGAAAAAGAAGAAGAGTAAGTAGGAGGGGAAGGAGAATGAGGAGGAGGAGGAAGGAGGAAAAGGATGAGGAGAAGGAGAAAATGGAGAAGGAGAAAGAGGAGGAGGAAGAAGAAAGAGGAGAAGAAAAATAAGGAGAGGAAGAAGGAGGGGAAGAAAATGGTGGTTCTTATTGGACTGGAAGAAGTGTTTGCTGAGGACCTGACTTTTGGTTTTATTTTTTCTTATTGTTGTTAAATAAAGGCAGATAGATGATTCAGAATTAGACTAGAGCTTAAAGCTACGGTCTTTGGAAGGGCTTAGTTAATTCTGGCACATACAAAACAGCATAGATTTGAGGAAAGTGATCTCTACTTAGTTAAGACTTACTGTAGTGATATAAGCAGTATATAATATGGGCTCCAAGTAGATACCCCCTCTTCCATGATGTTGGTGAAAGTGATAACCCAAAGCTAAGTAAAACACCGACACAAAGCCTGGCCAGCCGGACCAACACCACATGCTTGACCACTCCTCCCTCTCCTCTTCCACCAGGATACCAGATAGCTCTTCGCAACTCACTCTCGGCAGCTGTTGGAGCACATCTGTCTGAACAGAGGCTCAGAGGGGCCAAATCCTCCTGACGCCAGCACCTGTGCTTTCAGAGAAGTCTGTCGGGGTGTGTTATGCTCCCCATGTCTCCAGGGCTCAGCCCTGCTGGGAGGGGTGCATACCCACCTTGATGAGTGCAAGGGGCGCTCTGGGAAAGCCGAAGGAGCAGATGCTGAGCCGGGGCTCACGGCTGTGAGGTGCATAGGTTCCTTCCTGTGCCTTGGGAAATCCGGACTCAGCGTGCCTCCCTCCGAGGCTTACCTTGAGTACTCAACGAGGCAGTGTATGTGAAGCATGCATTTAAACTCTGACAAAGCAATGAGTACTCGGTAAGTGTTAGTTATTATCATTTTCAACCAAATATGAGCGTAGACCCAGCACTGTGGCATCACAGCAGCAATGCTGAAGCAAAGAACAAGGGGAGCACAGAAGGTCACGTGAGGCACCACGGGGCTCTGAGCTGAACCCCTCCTTTTGGCTCTTTGCACTTTGCTCTTTACTAAACACAGTACATGGCAGAATGAGAGAGCTACAGAGCCAAAGGCAAAGCATGTAAAAATATGAGTCGTTTTCAGTCCTCCCGCCAAGAGACCGTAAATCACTTGCAGAATACAAAATAAAGCTCAGTCCTAATTGCAGAAGAAGAGAAACAGAATTATCTTTTAAATCACTCTCACAGCATGGAAAACTTTCATCTGTTCTTTGTGACACGGAGGACGATTCTTCTGGCAGACGCTCAGCTTCGTACTAACTGGATAAGAAGCACGTAGTAGTGTCCCCAAAGCACAGAACTCAAGAACTGAAGGCTCAGACGGCTGCAGAAAACCAGTGTTGTCCTATTTATAGATGGTCATGAAATTCTCTGCTTTCCACAGCATTTGAAAATTCCAATTTTTTTTTTCAGATTATAGTTACAAAGGAGAGAAAAAAAATCAGCACTTTATTTTCCAAAATTCCTCAAGGCACAGCCCTTAAAATCCTCAAATCCGGTTATGTGTGTCTGGGAACATGTGGCAGGCCGATCGTGCGTGTGTTTTTTCTGGACAAATTTGCCCCGCCCTGCATTTGTGCTCCTCTGCGTGCTGAGGAGCCACACTTAGGCTCCCTTCCCCTCTCGCCTGGAGTGGAAGGGACGACGGAAGATTGGAGGGCAGCGGGTAAAGGAGCAAGATGTGGGCGTCTGGTCTCTTCCCGCTCTGCCGCCAGGGCGGCTTCCTCACTCCAGCAGGCAGCTTGCCAGTGTGCGGCCCCAGCTGCTGCGCCCTGCTCACTCTGCCCTCGATGGCCCTCCAGCCCCGTGGGTCTGGCATCCGACTGCTGTCACTCACTGAGTGGGCTCAGCGCTGCCCGCTGTGCTCGTTGGCCCTTAGCCCATTTGTGTAAAGAGCCTGTACGAGCGTCCTGTTTGGGATCTGCACAGGAGCACTTCTCCCCTAGAATCTGAGAGGCCGTGTCTTGTGCTAAGCGGCGCTGGTAAGGGTGTTCCTTGCCCTGAGTGTCTGTTTTCCAGTACTTCCTGCCTCTCACCAAGCTTTTGCATCCTATTTCAGGACTTCCTTTCAGGGCCCTAAGGCCTCCACAGTATCTTCAGATTTTGTAGGATCATCAATGGCTTATCTTTCTTTCTTTTTCTAACCTATATCTTCTCAGAATGTCTGTTGGCAGGAATTAGAGAGGTAGCCCAATAATATCTGACATTTTAGCCATTTTTCTTGTCTTAGTCTATTTTTGTGGCTATATAAGAATACCTGAAACTGGATAATGAGTAACAAATCCAAACAGGTAGGCTTATAGGTCTAAGTCTGGAAAGTGGAAAGTCAAGGGGCTGGCTCTAATCAAAACCTGGCACCTGGCAGGAGTCTTGTTGCCATATTATCCCCTGGCAGGTGGAGGGCAGGAGAAACTGCATGCCTGAAGGCCCAAAACTCATCCATTTCTGGTGGCATTGATCCCACTGTGACAGGGGGAGACTTTGGGGCCTAATAACCCTTTAGTTAACCACTTGTGTATACTCAGTGGCCATATCTCAACATTCAGATCATAGCATCCCCCGAACCAGAACTCTCCCAGGACAGCCTGTAGTTGTAGTAGCATTTTTGCTGTTGCCTCTACCTTTGCTCAAAATGTTACAATATCCATAGCACCTCATCATAGTTCCTATGAGCAATCAGCTGCCATTGAGAGTTAGTGTGTGTCATGGCCCCCACACCTCTCTTCTTCTTTCAGCATCACTGTTATGCTCCAGCCTGCCTCAGCTTCCCCTGGAGGACCTGCCTGGGCTTGTCTGTCAATGACAAAGTTTCCCCAGCACTCATCAAGCCCATGTAGAGCTGAATCAGCTTTAACATCATTTTCATAGTTAAGTTTCTGATTATAAACTTTGTTTTGCTTATATTCAAATGAACTTAGCATTGAAGATCTCACAAGATGCATTTCTAGCAATTCTCATACCTTTCTAACAGGTAAAACCTCTTCCCTTATCTCTCGGGATCTTGCAAATTAGTTTACGGTTTACTCCTCTGAAAGATGACCCCCTGCAGGCATGGTAGTCAATGAGTCATGCAGCTGAGGAATCTTCAGAGCCTCCCCCCCCAAAGCATTACAGGTTTCAAAGGTAGTAGTGGCGGCCTGCAATTCTCTATATATTTAGTACCAACTCCTGTGCCACAGTAACTCTTGCAAGTTCTGGAAAGAATAAGAGAGCTCTAAAGAAGGAGGTTATAATGTGTGTATAATGAATCAGTTCACGTTAGATCAATCTATGGTAAAGACAATAATACTTTATTATTTCCCCCTCAAAGATTTGATTCAAGAATTTTCTCTCTTGGGCAGAGGAAGTAGCCAGTGGCACAACCACTTGGCAAGTATGAGGTCCTGAGTTCAATCCCCAGTACCCACAAACAAACAAACAAAAAACCACAAATAAGGAAACAACATATATTTTTAAAAAAGAATTTGCTCTCTCTATAACCACTGAATTCTAAATATGAATTAAGCTCCTAAAGGGTTTGGGGACAAGGAGATACATAGTCCAGATCATATTAAATCCCTGGGGAAAACTAATCTGGTCTTGACACAGGTAGGGGCCGCTTCAGAAATAGGCAGGGTCTTGGCAAAGACCTTCTGGTTGCCTGAGTGAGGCAGGGCTTTCTCCTGATGCCTGTATCAGGCAAAGGCTCAGCTCTGGAATCTACATGCTGGACGCCAGGCCTGCTGTACCTGCAAGGACATCCTGAAGGACAAGTGAGTTGATTGTTGATATGTAGGAGACATCTATAAAATGATCAAGAATGAAAGTGTGAATGTGAGTAACCCATAAATATTCTGCTAAATTATCTCATTTAATGAAAGCTTCAAAAATGTCCCTAAATCTTTGGCTGAACATCTGTGCAAAATGTGGGTGGTTATGAGAGCAGCAAATAAACTCAGGTTTTGCTAATTTATTTCCATGAGTTAAAATTTATAATGCAATTCTTTTATTAAAAATAAAGTGCTAAAAAACCACAGAACATAACTACGCTTTTGTAAAGGAGTATCATTGTATTTTGTTAATAGTGGAATTTTTGTATAAAATTCAATCTTTTAAGAATAAGTTTAGAATGTCACAGAGATGAAAAAAAGTCTTATAAGTCAGTGAAAACTTGGAGCTATTTGCATATACCTGAGAGCACCTCAAGTTAGCACTGTCTTTTTTCTTTATGGTGTTAAAGATTTAATCCAAGGAGGACTGAAGCAAACCTCCATCTCTTTGTAAAGAGCAAACACAATTTTTTGTTTAGACTGTGAGACCGTTTCATTTAGTTGCTAAGTTGATCTAAATTGCCCCGGCTGGGCTTGAGCTTGTGAGGCCAATTCCCAGCTGAGGCTGAAAGGAGCGACAGTCATGAATGTTTTGTCATGGCAAAGCTTGTCTCAGATGTTGCTGGTGGGTGAAGACCGATAGTAGACTCTCCTGGAACTTACTGTACTCAAAGTTACGTAGAAATCAAGGTGATCTCTGCAGGAAAACAAGATCAAGTTCAAGACTCGACTCTTTAAGATGAGTGTATGAACACAGCCATCCTGAACTGGGGGGTGTGGGTGGTGTGGCGGTGGGGGTGTGGGATGCTGGCTGAACCCTGGTCGGAGGGAATAAGAACTGGAACCTGGACACTGCCTTAGTAGCCACACCCAGCCAGTCTTGCTTGATTGCCATCTCCCAAAACTGGAGCCAGTGCATCAGAAGAATTTGGTTTTGGAGACAGTCAGAGCTAATGTCTGCTGCAGCAACTGAGGGTACTGGGGGAAAAAATGGCCCCATGTGTCACTGGAAATGGATGACTGAAAGCTCAAATTTAGGCTGGCCACATTAGGTGTCTCCACGGCTGCACCTACTTCCTGGGGAATTTATCTCCTCTTGTATCTCAGAGAATTGCTCTGAGTAGTGAAAATAATCAGTGTCCAACCTCTGCAGGAAGATGAGATCAGCCAGAGGAGGTCCCTGGCTTGAGCCAGAGAACTGGAATTCTTGCTCACATCATAAGAGACAAAGGGACAAGGAAAAACCAAAGGGCTTGGATATATCAAAATTTTAATATCGGAGGAAACGTGGCCTCATTTTGATGTCACACAGTCTTGAAGGCATCTGGTATGGGAACTTTTGTGTTTCTGAGTTTGGCTGTTCATGGAAGGAGTGTCTGTGATAAGCATCAAAAGCCCAGATAAAAGAATAAATATCAATACAGCCTAAGTGGGGTTCTTGTTGGATAGGGAAATTATTAACATTTTTAGTGTTCTTCTTTTGTCTGTTGTTTTCAACCACAAAAAGCCACTTTTGGAAAAACAATTAAAATTCCACTTAATGTTTGTCTTGCTAATAATTCATTTTTCTCCATGCATTCAGCAAATGCTGGCCCCCGTAACTTGCCTCATCCCAAATAAACGTATTTTCTTTGTCCTTTCACAAGATTTGCAGCTATAATGATCTTTTCTTTTTCAGCTCAGATCAATATCTTCACTGAATGAATATGGCAGAGAAAAAAATATCACAGAATTTTCTATAAAAGAAATATGTTTGGAGATAAGATGTATAATGCCATTCGGGTCATTAAAGTTTTATTATTGGAAGCTTGTATTGTATCCCCAAACTGGGGACAAAACAGAAAGATTACATCAGATTCATGGGATGGTGTTATTAAAAGCAGGGCTACAGAATGACCTATAGCTCTCAAAAGACACTAAATTGTTGGCAAACAACCACACTCCTCTGCAAGCAAAGCAATGAATGTAAATGAGAAGCCTTTTATTCCTGATGTGATTTAGTGAGGAGGACTTCTTCCAGAGAACAGTGTGAATGGGATGTGAACATCCCCTCCTCACGGTGCAGAGAGAGGGCCTTTTGTTGTAAGTTTTCTTCTGCAGTGCCTACTGAGAAAGGAGACATGTTCTTGCACCCAACATTATTTTAATTCTTCACTAACCACAACCATATACGTTCGGTGTGTCCACTGTGGCTCATCATTGGGAGCTGGTCAGTGGGATCCACTAATTTAAATGTTAATATCATCCAAAAATACACTCACAGGGACATTCAAATATCAGGCCCATCCAAGAGGTCAAAAAATTATGCATCATATGCGAGATCACCAAATGCATCACATGCTATTTTTAAACTGTGGTCAGGTTTAGCTTTCAATCACAAAACTAAACTAAATGAGTACTTGGAAAGTTCTGTATCTTGCTCCTCCTCACCTCAGACACTTAATCCCTTTCCTGTACACAGGAGTACTTAAATCCTATAAATTCCTGTAATGTCTTTGCAAAATATATTCAGAAAAATTCACAGACCCACAGAACTGCTCTTGAAATGACAGCAGGCAGGGTCCCATTCTCAGCAGCTGAGGAAATTAGAACCCAGCACCCTCTTCATGTTGGTATTAAGTGTCCTATCAAGTCTTTCCTCCCAAACCAGAGCCCACCTTTGTGTGGTAGTTATCCTTGTAGAATATCTCAGCTTATGGCTACTTAGTTCTCCCTAAAATGTCTGCATGCCTAAACAAACAGCACAGCAGAAGTTAAGACTTTGAGAAGGAAAAGGGAGAGGGAGAACAAACCAAGAAGTCTCTCCTCTTGTAGCCTTGATCAGAGAAAGGTGCAGCTATTATGAGACAACCTGTGGTCAGAAAGCAGCCACATTTTAGGACTTCCATTCTTTTTCATGCTCAATCATAAATCACATTTGCCTTTAAAATATGAACTTTACCTAAAAGAACACTGAATGATCTATGTTTCAAGATGTGTCCAGACCTTCAGAGCAGCTCCTAAACCAGATCAATACCCAGTCTGTGTCCCACTCCAAACCGTCGTTCCCCTGGGCTAGAGTGCACAGCAGGTCATCCTGTTCGTTATGCCCCCCCCACCACCACACAACAGTCTGTCCTTATTCCCACAAAATTCTTCCACTGTCTTCCAGTTTATCGGGCCCATTGTTTGTATTAGCAGTATAATAAAATAATAATTCATCCATGAAAATGAATTAAAATCAATTTCTTGGTCATCTGTACTCATTCATGAATAGATACTATAGGGAGACTGGATGTAGTTTAGTGAAAATCTGACTGTATCAGGTACCAGATAATGGAAAATTATGGAAAAACATGTGTCTCCAGGAGGTAGTTCTTTCTCCACTCTGTGAAGCTAATCATCAGAACTCTTTCATCATGACGTCTATTTGGTCTGAGCAAGTTTTCACTGTCAATCCATCCAATAGGGACAATGTTTGTGTCAGAGTTCATTTCCATGGGCATAAGTGTGCACTTCCAACTTCCCCTTTTCTTCCATGCTTGGGATAGTAGAGTATAAATTCTTAGACATATTTTAAGGATCTTATCAACTTGTTCCTGAGACTTTAATCAGGATTATTGTGAGTCATCATTTCTGATTTTAAACTTGAATGAGGATGATGGGTTTCTACGATGGTCGTATTTGTTTTGGAAATTTAACTCCCAGTACAAAGTGCTGAGATATGGATGCTCTATTGGCAAGGAAGGCTGAGGTTTCCATGCTCCTGAGCAGATTATTGTGAGCAGTGGCTTCCTGATAGACAGGTGCATGAGGCCCTGTGAGTGAGATCTCTCTCCTCCTCCCTCCCCCGGTGTCACAGAGTTGCTCAGCAGAGCAGCTCCTTGGTCTCAGGTGCCCAGTGTCCAGATCTGCAGGAGACAAGTCTTTGCTCCCCATCAGTGACCCAGTCTTGGGTGTTCTAACAGGACAAAGTAGACTGTGATGGCTTCTGAGGTTACTTACACCTTGTAACATCCATTAATAGGAGTCTGATTTCCACAGAAGTCTTGTGTGAAAGTTCTGGAAGGATTTAATTACTGAGAAATGAATACATATTATATACTGTGGACTCAGCAGTTAAGCTAGATTGTCATGAATGTTTGAAAACATTCTCACTGTTTAAGGAGCAGTGTATGTGTGTAAACACAGGTGCAGGTTGACGGGATTGATCAAAATTGTATCCATTTGAAACTTTTAGATTCTAATCTCAAAAGCAGTAAGCACCATCTCTTTGAAGTTTAAATTTATATAAATTGAGCTAGGCTAGAACTTCACTTGACATGCAGTTGTTCTCCTTTTAATATTTTGAGTGGAAAAATAACACTATATAAGCCAAACGAGAAAGTTTTTGAGATTCAGTTTATGGGATTTAGTGAGAAAATCAGCCAAGGGACTGTATCATATAGAGGAAGCTAAGAAAGTTTCCTCTGTTCTTCTGAAGAATCACCCTGGAAATAAAAATGAGCTCCCATCATAAATCCCACCTTGAATTTCCCTCTCCAGTAGCTCTACATGTAGCCTTTGTTCTCAGTGATTAAAATCCCATCCTCTTCTCACTCCTATGCTATTTCACTACTTTCTTTTTCTCTAGAGGATTTCTGTCCATCTAGAATATCAGGTATTCTATGTGTTCATTTTATCTGCTCTTTCTCTCTCTCTAGGAGATAAGTTCCATGAAATCTAAGACTTTTTGTTTATCACAGTATCTGCACACACTGCCCCATCTATTAATATGAAGTTCTTCTTAGCAGGATATCTGGGTTTGCTTCCCTGATGGTTGTCAGACACTTTCCAGTGTCTGCGAGTGTAGAATGACTGTTTGACTGAACACAGAGCATTGTGATAACACAGTGAGGAGGGATTGCATTAGGCTTCTTCTAGACTGGGGAGGGTTTTGCTGTACTAAGAAGTTAGGTGGCTCCATTCCTGCTGAATTTGCACTCCAGCTTCTTCCCCACACCAGAAACACTGCTTAGCTCTTGCCCTCTGAAGAGACTTTCTTCCAAACCTCCTGAATCTTGCCCTGTGCTTGCAGAGCCAGGGGTTGACTGAGGACCTAAGAGGAGCTTCTATGCACATTCCTACAGTGTTTTCTCAGAATGTCCCCAATGTCAATGCTCCATTCTCAGGTCTCAGCCAGCCCAGAAGCACAAACTCTGATCTCTACATCCTTCATTTGTGAAACTGCTTGGACTCTCTATACACATACAGATTCCTCCACCCCGAACAGTGCTTCTTATGACAAGCCCTGTGTGATCTGTAGCTTATCACATAGGTTGTCCACTTCCCAAGGACTGTAGCCCATCATTAAGCTGCTTGCTACCAATGTCTGTATCTGTTTTATATAGTTGGTCCAGATTCCAGTTATTCCTACTGAAAGTGGAGATCCTATATCAATGAGGCCATACTGACCATAAACAGAAATCCACAAGTATTCTTGAAAGAACTGATCATCAGTTGCTTCGGTCTACTTTCCTCCTTCCTCATCAGCCTCATGTAAGTGCAGGCCATTCATTCCCTCCAGCCTGGCCCAGTGCCACAGTCAGGATGGACTTCCAGTCTCCAGCCCATACACTGCTCCCCTCAGCACTTTCTGATTGTTTTTTAAGGTCAGTATGTTAGGAAAACCCACTGAGATGTCTCCCTTGTCCTCAAAGTCAGGGTCAAACCCAACCTCTGTACACCTCTAATGCCACATCTCTTCCCTACCCACTGCCCTTGGCCATTGCTTCCACCCCACCACACACACTGTAGTTGTCTTCACTCTGAGCATGAAGGGCTCATCCACCTCCAACGTCTCTGCTGTCCCTGCCAGATTCTGGCCTAACACATTTGCTCTAACAGTGGGTCTCCAGGAACTTCTGCAATGATTTCTCTGCATCGGATTACATCCCTGCTTTGTGCCTATCTTGGACCTTCACATCATCATCTGTATCACAGTTTTGTAATTATTCTTTACTCTTCACTACTCTCTCTAGACCATCAGTTTCTTGGGGCAGACTCATGCTCTGCTTTATGCCTATTTGCTAGATTGCTAAATAAATATTTCTTGAATTAATACATATTAATGGTAGCAAATTTCCTGACAAGAGCATATTTCTTTACAATCAGGTGGATATTCCTATTTTTACTGGGAAAAAATGCATAAATATAGCTCCCCCAAAGTGTAAATAAAAGGAAGGCAAAAGACATAATAACGAGGAGGATAATAAATTATTTGGAACAGAAGGAAAATCCTCTATGCCAGGTAGTTCTTAAAACATCTGTATTTTGGCTCTGTGTTAACATGTATAAATACAAATTTAGAGAATTATCTTTCAGGCTATAATGCATCTGCTTATACCTCTAAAATTAGGCTGATTCTGGGTATCTTAGAATCACTACTTATTAGGGAGGATGATACACAGTAATTCACTCTCTATTTCACAGATAAAAAGGGAACAGTGAAGGAAATGATGGCCTTTCCCACATTCCTACGGTAAACTGAAGACCATAAACCAAGTCTCTTGTACTCCTGTTTGCTTCATGATTATTATGTTCTGCATAAATTAAACAATGACCATCATTAATGTTTACCAAAGTCCTGGTACTTGTGAAAAGAAGCAAGTTCTTCAGCACCCATATTCATCTGTTACCTCACAGCCTAATTAGTCTATGCAAAACACGAACACATTAGAGGAACTGAAGCCTGGGCGGGGTCAGAAAGAAAGGTCTTCCCTGAAGTGTGGGGGCGGTGGTAACATGACCACTTCACTGATCACTTACTCTAAAACATGATGGTAAACAGCAAGGTGTTTTAAACCGGAACTCTCTCACGTGGCCTTTTCTACCTTGGTTTCTGTTGGATTTTAATGGATAATGTGGCCCCAAAGGGCAGTGTTTAAATGAAATTGGCAAGAAAAATATCATTGACTTCTTTCCATCAAGTTAGTGATACTGAAAGCCACAGTGTGACAAACGTTTCCAACTCTTGTTTTCTGAACACATTCAACAAGTGTTTTTCAGTGGCTTCAAAGTGCTTCCTGGAACTAGGTGTGGCATATTTTAAAAAAATAAGTAAATGAGTTTTTGTTTTGTTTTTAATAAATGATTGGCTGAAGTTAAAGAGCTGAATAGTCTGAGATTCGGTTATTTTCCATAACATTTTTTTTTATGACTCAAGGGTCAGGATGCTAAAACAGTTACCGGTTCGAAAGTATCTCATGTCATGAAGTTAATATGTTCAACTTCTTTGAAATTTTGGCAAATAAAATTGGATTATTATAGTTATTATTTTCTGACCCTACTGTAAATAGTGGATCTGAAAGCATTTACAAGATTGGTTTTGCTCATTTTCCACCAACAAACAAAAAAGCAGAAATGAATTAATCCATATGCGCAAAGACAATTAGATATTTGGGGTTCCCACACCTCTTTGTCATCACAAAAGTGTTTAGTACCAGCCTCTGAAACAGAGGACTCTAAAGTCAGACTCTGAGAAACACCACTTTCCCAAGAAAGACCCTCACATACCGAGGATTGTCCATGCCCAATGGACAGCAAGGTTTACTGAATGCTTATGAGTTGCAGGCACCATGCTGAGCACATCACAAGTATTAGATCATTCGACATTGTGGCCATTTTATAGATAAAGAAATGAGTGCACAGAGTTTAGTAGCTCGCTGAGGTAGAAAAACCAGGAAATCTGGCTTCAGAACTCCACACTAAAACACCTACCCATCCATTTCCTAGTGTACTCCACAGATCCTCCCTTGCTAAAGGATGAAGTCCTTCCTCAATTTCCATTTGATCTTTGCCTTCTTCACCAAGAACCAATAAAACGGCTGAGAAGTTTTACTAAACAAGTTAAAGAATGTTAAAACTCAAGACTAGCAATCAAGCAAGAGGGGACTGCATAGGAAATCTTTATTTGTCCCCGGAGAGTCATTACAGCTCTTACTTCAAGAAATCCATGTAGAATATGCTTTTGAGGGTTCAGAAAAACCCATATATCAGCTCCTCCAGCCAGTACTCCCCAAAGAATTCTACATAGTGGAGCCTGTGTGCATGTTTTAAATGGATTTCAACAGTATGATGATGCCAAAAATCAAGTTCCAAAGACTTTGCCCAGATGCATAGCTTTCATCAGCTCCCCAGAGATATTTTTAATAAATAGAGATTTTATCAGCCCCTGATCAAAGGAAGCATCAAAAGCCAATACCAGAAGCTCAATCAGGACTGATGGTCTCCTCCAGCACATCCCCGAGCAGGGGCCCCAGGAGTCCCGAGAGCACAGCAGCATTTGCTATAGCATCCAGAGCATGGTATCCGTTTAGCCACATAGGCCAGAATAGACCAGGCTTATGAGGAGGCCCTGGTTTCACATGATGACATCCTCACCCGCATACTCTACACACATGGCATATTCTAAGGTCACACTGACTTCCTCCTAAACATGCATGAAGTGCAAAAGGCACGTGACTGCCCTAGTGTGCTTAGTTCGGCACAGATAAAGCTGCTTTATTTGGAATTACGGCAAAGGAAGAAGCAAAGCCTCTGCAAGCCATGCAGCTTATTAAACAAATTTGTTTTCTGAGTCAAGTACTTGAGGTGCTCTCCGTCCTAATTAATGTCTCTCGTACATGCAGCCTCAGAGCTGACGTTCGCTTCCATAATCCAAGCCATATGCTCTACTTATCACTTTAATGATATAAATGGAAATTATTAGTGTATTTTACGCTGAATATTTCTATTACAAAAAAATGTTTTTTTCCATGCTGATGATCTAAGCTGTGATCAGCAAGGGAGAAAATCCTCTCTGGAAACACCTTCCCACTCTTTTCCTCCTAGCCCTATAGACAGAGGCGAGGTAAAACCAGCACTGAGAAGATGTAAGGTCATTGTAGGTCACAGGTATAGGTGGCCAATGCTAAATTTATACCTTTGTGATTCTGTACACAGGACCACCCTCCTTCCACCCCATGGCTTCACATTTGAAGATTCCTTCATGGCTCTGAGGAGTATTTCAGTTCGTCAGGCTTCCCAGGAAAAGAGTACAGAACTGACTACAAGCAGCCAGAAAACAAATACCTGGCTGTTCTGATTAAACTTGATTGCACTGAAATTCATGGCTACACTCAGAAACAAAATAAATCATGGCCGTTCTCTCCAAAGATTTTGTTGTGCATCCTTTTCTTCTTCTGTACATCACTGGTGGTTACCGAGCTGGAGTAAAGGAGGCCCAGGCTATTTTTATTCGGAGTGAAGCAGTGACACCAGCCAAGCAGAAGGGCCTGTCCATGAGCAGAATGCAATGGCTTTCATTATCTCCCAGCTCATTCCTCCGTGGCTCTCAGTGAGCTGCCAGATGGTGTTTTCTCTCACCCCTTGCCTTATACTTATTTAATTATTTTAACATAGTTTTTGCTCTGCTGCCATGATGCCTCATGGGCAGCTATATTTGGAAGTTGGTTTCTTCTTTAATATTGACCAACACATTTAAAGAATTTCTCAGGCTCTGACTTCTGGATAATGTGAAGATTTAGAATAATTGTGACAAAAAATTATCCTGCGCAATAACCCATACTGGGCACCTACACTCTGCCAGATATTAAGCTAATGAATTAGCATATATTCCTCATTTAATCACCTAATAACTCATAAACGAGGGGGCTGAAGTTGAGAGAGATTAAGAAACTTACCCTGTGGCTGGGGAGTTAGCTCAGTGGTTCCAGCGCCTGTCTTGCAAGAGCAAGAGCCCAGGTTCGATTCCCCGGTAACCACATACAATACTGGGTGTGGAGACTCACACCCAGCAGCAACCAGTACCACATACCACAGTGCTGGGTGTGGTGGCTCACACGTGTAATCCCAGCACTCACGAGGAAGAGGAAGGAGGATTGCTGTGATGTGAGTTTGAGGCTGAGCTCAGGGCCAGCCTGAACCACAAAGTGAGACCCTGTCTCAAAAAACAAAACAAAACAAAACAAAAAACCTTAAAAAAATGAAGAATTCTCGGAAGCAGACTCCTTTCCTTCAGGTCCCCTCCCTCCACGATGCCGGTCATATCATAGTGCATTGCATTTTATAAAAAGAAACACTTGGAACCCAAAGGCAGTGTCTGGACCCTAAAGAAAAAAGCCTCATAATGGAATCAAAGGGGTATAAATGATGTCATGAGTAAAAAGACTTCAAGGAGTAAGAAAAAGCAGACACACACCTCTTCTTTGTTTTTAGTAATTTACCTCACCAAGAATAAGTTGGCATATCTCTATGTGATTGGCAATGGCTTCACACTAAGTAGAAGGAGGAGGAGGAGAAGAAAAAGACTAGTCTTCATTGCTCATCAATGGAAAACTCTTCAATCTATTTCAGGGCTTTAAATCTAATATAAGAAAGGTAGTCCAGGGATTTAGCACAAATTGTACCATGTTTACCTTGGAAGCAAAAGGGCCCAAGTTCAATCCCTGCACCTTCATTTTGAAAAAAGAAGGGAAGGTAGCAAGTCACAGACAGAGAGAGAAAGAGAGAAGGAAATGCATTAATCCTAAATCCTCAAAAATGTATAGATATAGAATTTGACTCTGCCTATGTAATATATGTATGCCAGTTAACGAGAGTAATAGCTAATACTAGGAACCATGGTAAATAACCAAGGGCGAGCAGGCATGGCGTACAAGGCTGTGATCCTAAAACTTTGGGAAGCTGAGGCAGGAGTGGTGCAAATTCAAGCCAACCAGGTGACCTAGTGAGATCCTGTCTCAAAACTTTCAAGTATAAAATAGAAAAGGCTAGGGATGTAGCTCCATACAAAGATCCTTGCTTTCAAATCTCACGATGGAAAAAAAATTAGTCATAAATACCAAAAAAATGGAGAACAAAATAAAAATATTAGGCTGTAATCTTACAACAAGTCACTCACTTAAATTGTAGCTATTTTTAAAAGCTAGTCATAAATCATGGATATGAACATTGATCATGTCATAAAATTGAGAGTAAATAAAAAAAATCTGGACCTGACATCATCTGTTTTCCTTTAACTTGAAAATTTCACAAATTGCTCCTAAATCATTGTAATTTTATTTCACTTTTCAAATGCTGAACTCCTTTTAACATCCTTTTCCTTCTACTGGCAACTTATTTACATTTAGTCTGGAAAGGTATAATTTAAGCAACTTACATAAAATAGGCTGTTTCAAAGATGTGTGTTATAACAAAATAATTGCACGTTGACTAAAGATAATCATTTTTGTTCCGAGAAACACCAACACAGTCCTGTTTGGGACCTACGTGCTTCTGTGGAAAGACAGAGGCTGAGCAGGGGCTCTCGGCAGCACTGTGTGGGACCCTCCAAAGAAGCAAGCGCGACATCCGTGCTCAGCTGGTCTCCAAGGACCTTGCTGTCCAGTTGCCAGTTCTCTGCTCCGGAGGCGCATTCACGAGGGGGCGGCCATCAGTTTTCCTGCTGTGCTCTCCGTGGGGAACCAGCAGCCTTTGGCTCGTGTAACCGTGGAAGGCATTCTGCAGTTTCTTACTTCCTCTATGCTGGGCAGTGCATCCTGTCATGAATCTAAAAATTTCCAACCCCAAATCAACTTTGTAAGACTATGACAGTATCCTAACAGATACACATTTAAGATCTCCAAAGGTCAGCAGTCACCGAAGTCACCATTTCTGCAGATCGTATCTGAATCACTCAGCACTGTTTCGTCTTGCAATGGATGGAACCATCCAGATGCTCATATTCTAGACTCCAGGTCTTATGTTCACAACTTCTAGTTATGCTTGTGTTACTTTGATTTTAATTTGAAGTCTCCCAAAAGTCACACTTCCCTGACTAAAAGGTTTTAGAGAACTGATTCTCAGTATAAAATGTAAAATTAGAGCTAATTCTATTCACTTTCCCAAATATAAAATAATTTTCACTTTAAAAAAGGTGAATGTAGTTACAGATTAAACAATGATAATAGTAGTGAGAGAACACATTTGAGAGCACCCCCCCCCAATTTTACAGCTGCCTGGGCTTGCACGTGCTGGGAGTGAACACAAACCAAGCAGCTGAAACATGTTGAGCTCCTCCTCCAGCCCTAGACTGTACTTGTTCTCTGATGACAGCTGTACAGCCCTCAAGGTCTCTGCCTCCGCTCCGGTGTGGTTGCGGCTCTTGGGTCAGAGGGACTGACTCACTCTCCCAATGCTTTCCCACTGAACTATGCAGATTTGGTCAAGCGATTTACCTTCTCTGAGCTTCAGTATTCCTAAATGTAAAACTGATATGACATCTTCCTTTGAGGGGACTGTTGGGGGAAATAAGCCAGACACTCTAGGAAAGGCTTGGAATTCAATAAGTGGTGAAAATATGTAGCAGTTAACAATTTTAGTTGCAATAGCCATTTAAAAAATATCATTACAAGTCTTGCATGGAGATGCTGGTTAGGATAAATGCTGCAACAGCCACACCTTCTCTCGAGTCCCTGGAACTTTGGCAGTAACCACAGCAGCTGCATTCTATACCTTAGATTCTTCCAGTGAGATATATGTTCACTTACAGGGAAAGAACACATAAGGAATATCCTTCAACCATACCTCAAACACAGGCTCCACTTCATGAGTTCAGAATCCAAGGTAATCAATTACCTGTCCCTAAACTTATATATTCTAAGCATTTCTTGGACAAATAGAATTCATTTCCTCAAATACTGAGCCTAAATATAGTCTTAGATATCCTGCATTTCTAATGTAGCAGGCACTGAAGAGAGGAGAAACGATGAGTAGCACTGTCTTTTTTTTCTTGAGGAGACTCTGTCAGTATGGCTTTTGTTTCCATTTACATGTGTATGAAGCTTTGGTTTTCTCTAAAACTTTGCTTTTTAAAGCATCCCTTCTGAAGGTAATAATGGGAAACTCTGACTCCATGGTTACCTGATGTATTGTCAGTACTGACCACCAGAGGCTAAGAAAGATCTCTTCCCTTACTTATGCCTGAGTTTAGACCTGAGGTGCCCATTATAATAGTTTAAGGGAAAAGCAATCAAATTTACCAAGTATAAATTGTTTGTGATATAAAAGCCTTCTTTTTTATTTTTCTTTAAAACTTTTTATACTATATGCTTATGATACACAATAATTGGGAGCCTTCTTAAACAAATGAAAACCCAGAACAACAGAGACACCTGTATATTCATGCTTTAGACTATGAAGAGTGGATAGCCAAGGAGAAGCAGCACTTGACAAAAGGGAAGGTGACCTAGTAACACAAAATGGGGAGGGTGGTTAGCAAGGCCTTTTGGTCAGCTGCTTCTGTGTCCCCTGTCTTCAGAGAACAAGGACATTCCTTTCCTTGAGAAAGAGGGAGAGTAGCCCCAGGAATGATGTGTCATGACTTGGTCCAGGGGATGAGGGCAAGAGGAAGGTGAACACGATCCTCTCTGATGCTTCTGCCATGCCAAGGTGCCCCGCTGAGCAGCTTGTGTACGTCCATCACCACTCAGGTCCATTCCAGTACTTCACTGGACAGCGTCTGGACAAATCGTGACCTCCTCTTTGGAGACACACATGGAGTTTTCAAGTCTCTGCTAACACACATTCCCTAAGTTTATCTGGATTAACATCTATTATAAATGCAAAATGAAGCTTATTTTTCAAAATACAAATGAAATGAGAGTTTGGGGAAGCCACTGAAGGGATCAGCGGAGAGATTTCATCAGAAGGCTTCCCTTAATCTGATTATTTTTGACTGTCCCCCATAACAGCACCTGTCAATCTACTTGGGAGGGAACATCCAGCGGAGGAGGCAGAACTTCATTAGCATCCGGAAGAAAAGGCCCCAAAGAACCACCATGCTCCCCTTGGAGATCCTGGAACCCCCTCTTTGCTAACTTGCTATCTATCCCCTCATTCTGGCTCTTTGGAAAGTTAATGAGTTTGTTTTCAGTTAATTTATGAGCTCCATCACTCACCTCTAAACTGACAGAGAAAAAGATTTTCCTTCAACATTTTGCACTTTGTGATTTGAGGCAGAACAATAATTCCATTTTCCCTCCATAGCCAACCTACCATTGATTCAAAACACACAGACTTAAAAATATTTTCAATTACTTTATATTTTATATTCATTTGTCTTAATTTCTTTTTTATAATTCAAGGAGTTTGGTAAATCTGTTACAGAATTTAGTAATATTCATCTATTTTTAGACCAAATCAGCATGGCCTTCTACTTTATCTTATTAGTTATTCAAGGTGTTAAGATATAAAATGTTTACTTGTTACCAATATGTTCACGGGGCCTGGGAAGGTAGCTTCATGGGAGGGAACTGGCCTAGTGTGAATGAGGCCCTGAGTTTAATTGCTAGCACTGGAAAAAAAAAATACATCTTCAAATCCTAACTTTTGTGTGCCGCTCCTGAGGGCCTGCACTCTAATTCTTTGAGTGTATATTATAAAATTATACCTAATGCAGTAGATCCTCTTTAGATTCTTTAAATAATGTTTATGGATAACGTTCTTTTTTTTTAACTATGTCTAAAATAAAATCTCAAATGCCCAAATCCAATAAGAGCTGTTTGTAGCATGCTAACGCATCAGCTGGAGCACAGCATAGCTCGGAACACAGCACGAGAGGTGACTGGAGCAGGAGGTGTAACCCCAGCTTCATATATACACATTTTAGGTCACATATAAATTGCAGGGGTCACCACACCCAGAAAGTGATATGCTTCCATAGTAACTGATCTATTCATAAAGAAACAGATGTACCAAAGGAGAAAAAATAAAATATGTAAAAAAAAATATAAGTAACTGGCCTTGAGTACTTGAGAGGGCCTTGAGTATAATGAGAGCAAGGAAAATCCTCAGATGGGATGTATCAAAAGGATGCTTTAATGTGGGAAAGTGCCAGGAGCTCAGAAAACCTTGGAAGACAAGAGGTATGTCCTCTGTGGCCTTTCAGTCATTTTTCAATATGAAACAAAGTCATTTAACTAGGGCAGAGAGAGAGGGAAAGAGAGAGGGGAGAGACTCACAGAGAGAGAGGGAGACAGAGACAGAGAGAAGTGAAACACCAGGAAAATAAAACCATCAGCTTAATAGGCATGAATGAGAGCAGAACAATGATCAGTGGTCACTGTCATCAATTCTGCACTGACCATCTGAGAATATGGAAGGGAAAAAGTGACTCCAGAGGAAAGCTACCATTGCAGTTGTGCCCAGAGACCACTGAAGTCGTTCTCAATTCTGGTTGCCAGTATAATAA
This sequence comes from Petromus typicus, assembly GCA_004026965.1. Lineage (NCBI taxonomy): Eukaryota > Metazoa > Chordata > Mammalia > Rodentia > Petromuridae > Petromus > Petromus typicus. The sequence continues at coordinate 279 of PVIR01020955.1, read as the reverse complement.
GAAAGCCTCAGCCTGAAGGTGAATTATTTCATAAGCTTGAGTTTAATTCATTCAGCCAGTTTTGAATTTTGAGAACACAAAAACATATGGTCTCTTTCCCAGTGGCACTTTTACATGCATCTAAGTCAGAGTAACTATCCTTTCAACTACCCAAACAATAAAAAATACATAACTTTGAAGATTAACACCGTGAAATACACATGGACATTGTCCAGCATGCTTGTAGATATTTTGCTTTCCAAGTCTAATCTTTGATATTTAATTTTTGCATTTTTCTAT
>PVIR01020954.1:0-30004 GCA_004026965.1 Petromus typicus | reverse complement strand
TCCTCCTGCCTCTGCCTCCCGAGTGCTGGGATTACAGGCGTGAGCCACCACGCCCGGCACTGTGGTATGTGGTACTGGTTGCTGCTGGGTGTGGGTCTCCACACCCAGTATTGTTATGTGGTTACCGGGGAATCGAACCCGGGCCCTTGCGCTTGCAAGACAGGCGCTGGAACCACTGAGCTAACTCCCCGGCCCAATCATGGTCTTCTTTACTCTTAAATTCCAGTCCCACAGACCACAGTGCTGAGCGTGGTGGCTCACACCTGTAATCCCAGCACTAAGGAGGCAGAGGCAGGAGGATTGCTGTGATGTGAGTTGGAGGCTGAGCTCAGGGCCAGCCTGAACCACAAAGTGAGATGTCTCCAAAAAAATCTAAAAAAAAAAAAAAAAAAAATTCCAGTCCAGTATTTCTGTCTCCCAAGAATGCTGTCAGTACCTTTAAACTCAGTTTACCCAAAACTGAATTCATCACAGTCCCTTAAAATATCTGTTATTCCTAAAATAAATCATTATGAATGGGAGTGTTTTTCTATCAACTTTACAAATTCAAGTCCCAGCATTTCTTTATCGCTTCCTCTCCCCACTCTGTCTCTATTTAACTTCTAAATAGTAATAATCTCTATTTAACTTCTTACAATAATAAGGATTATTGTAAATCCTTCCATAATTTCTTGTCAATTATTCCCATTACTCAGCCTGTGAACCTACCCTTTTTTTCTTCTTGAGACTACTATAATTTCTCCCTGTTGTTTTTCCTAAACTGTATGTTATTTTATATTCCCAGCGTCTTTTGCCCACTTGCCAATTAACTTTCTGAAGGACAAGTTTGATGTTTATCTTCCCTCATTCAATGAGCATGCATTGCATAGGCAGAATGTGCCCAGCACTCATATAAACCACTCCTGCATGTTTACTGAATAAATACTCCAGTGTGCTAGCCCTCACCCAATACACTGAAGCTAGGACATGGGTCGGGGAGGTCCCCAGAGCTTATTTGCAGTAGGAGGCAGTGGGGTACACGGTAATATATGGCCCACGCCCTTAAGTATTCACTTGCCTACAAAACCCTTCAGTGGTTTCTTATCCTTGAAAGAATAAAATGGTTTTGGGGGGCCGGGGAGTTAGCTCAGTGGTTCCGGCGCCTGTCTTGCAAGCGCAAGGGCCCGGGTTCGATTCCCCGGTAACCACATAACAATACTGGGTGTGGAGACCCACACCCAGCAGCAACCAGTACCACATGCCACAGTGCCAGGCGTGGTGGCTCACGCCTGTCATCCCAGCACTCGGGAGACAGAGTCAGGAGGATTGCTGTGATGTGAGTTGGAGGCTGAGCTCAGGGCCAGCCTGAACCACAAAGCGAGACCCTGTCTCAAAAAACCTAAAAAAAAAAAAAAAGAATAAAATGGTTTTTGTTTTTTAATTTTTTAGTACTGGGGATTAAATTCAGGACCTTGTGTGTGTGAAGCAGGCACAGTACCACTGAGCTAAACCCCAAGCTCTGCAAAGAACAAAATTCTAATTTGTTACCTTGACACTCAAGGGTGAAAATCGTCACTCATTTTAGAAAGCTGACAAGTACTTGACTGATTTATAATCATGTCATCATTTTGCATAAGATATGGTCTATAACTCTAGTATATTACACGGAATTTTTTCTTTAAGACAAGTTCTCCCTATGTAGTTCAGCCCGGCCTTGAACTCACTATGTTGTTCAAGCTGGCCTTGAACAAGCAGAAATTCTCCTACCTCGACCTCCTGAGTGTCAGGATTACAGGCGTGGGCCACCATGCCTGCGTACCACTGCCAGTTTTCTTGTGTGTCTCTATCTCTTTTAAAATATAAAACCCAGGGCTGTGGAATTTAGCTCAGCAGCACAGAGCCTCCTCGGCACACGCGGCTTCCCTCGTCCTGCGAGGAATGCCAGCCATGTTTGATCCGGACTGTACTGAGTCCACAGATGACTTTGGGTGGTATGGAAATTTTAAAGGTTGATTCTTTCAGTTCATGAACAAAGCATAGTTTTCCATTTTTTTGTCTTCAAGTTCCTTGATCAATATTTTATAGTTTTCATTGTAGAAATTTTCCACTCCTTAATAATTGAAAAAGATATATTGATTGTCCACTATAATGATGTTTTTAATCAATTTCTTCCTATAATTCCATTGTCTTCTTGTTTATCTTGAGGCTATTTTATTAAGTTATATCTTTCCACTAAATCAAACCATTTATCATTACCTATTAATTCTCTCCATCTCTAATATTACTTTTGTTTGTTGTAGGGTGTTGTGTTATGTTGTGTCTTATTTTCTTGAGAGAAGGTCTGGCTTTTGTAGTTCAGGCCGGCCCTCAGCTCACTATGTAGCCCAGGCTAGCCTCGAACTCACAGCGATCCTCCTACCTCTGCCTCCCAAGAGCTGGGATTAAAGGTGTGAGCCACCACGCCCAGCTTTTGTGGTATGCGTTTATCGGGGGATAGAACCAAGGACCTTGCTCTAGCAAGGCAGGCACCAGAACCAATGAGCTAAATGTCCAGCCCTGTAGTTTGTTTCTTGAGACAGGGTCTCACCGTGCAGTTCAGCCTGGCTTTGGACTCAAAGCGATCCTCCTGCTTCAGCCTCCAGAGTGCTGGGCTCACAGGCCTATGCCATCCACCTGGCTTTGAGGCCATTTTGCCTGAATTCAATACAGGCCACAATTTTCTTTTCTTTTTCTTTCTTTTTTTTTTTTTTTCTTTGTGAGACAGGGTCTCACTTTGTAGTTCAGGCTGACCCTGAGCTCAGCCTCCAACTCACATCATAGCAATCCTCCTGCCTCTGCCTCCCGAGTGCTGGGATTACAGGCATGAGCCACCACGACTGGCACTGTGGTATGTGATGCTGATTGCTTGTGGGCATGAGTCTCCACGCCTAGTATTGTATGTGGTTACCGGGGATCAAAGCCAGGTCCTTGCGCTTGCAATATAGGCGCCGGAACCACTGAGCTAACTCCCCGGTCCAGGCCACAATTTTCTTTGGGTTGGTATTTACCTGGTACACCTTTTTCTATCCCTTTTGTTTTCAACCTTGACATATTTTTAAATTACAGATGAGTCATTTTATTTTGTGTTGGGGGTGCTGTTTTTGGTATGAGGGATCAGACAAGCACCGACACCACTGAGCTACACCTCGGGCCTTACGTGGGTCTTTTTAAAATACCACCAGCGGGGGCCGGGGATATAGCTCAGTGGTTTCGGCACCTGTCTTGCAAGCACAAGGACCTGGGTTCGATCCCCGGTAACCACATACCATACTGGGCGTGGAGACTCACCCCAGCAACAACCAGTACCACGTACCCCAGTGCCGGGTGTGGTGGCTCACGCCAGTAATCCCAGCACTCGGGAGGCAGAGGCAGGAGGATTGCTGTGATGTGAGTTGGAGGCTGAGCTCAGGGCCAGCCTGAACCACAAAAGCGAGACCCTGTCTCAAAAAAACTTAAAAAAAAATAAATAAATAATAAAATACCACCAGTGGTCTGGGGCAGAAGCCTAAAAGTGAATGTTGCTCATTTTTTTGTCTGACCAACATCCAAAAACCCTCCTGTTTGGAAACTCTTCCGCTACATGAATCTGTGGGAGACAGACCTCATTCTATCTAGGAGCCTAGAGAAATCAAACATTCCCTTTTCCACTCCCTGGCGGGTAATGTGCAGGCGCGTGACTTGGCCCTGATCGGGCAGATGGTAGAATATTGGATGACATGAAGATGGCAGATTTCCAGGGTCGGGCCTGGACTGGATGGGAGACAAGGATGATGTAAACGGCAATGCAGGCCAGGCGGAGGCCGTGGCACCCACTGACAGCAGCAGCAGTGTCTAGCACCAGCACCGCCCTGCCCACCTTTCCTGTGCTGACCTTGGCTTGGTTTCCCTTGTGGCTTTTGCTGGCTTCTACCTGTTTAGAAGATTAGTTCTCCTTCTGAGAACTACTTGATTTTCTCCATAAATATCCTTTCTGTTTAAGAAAATTCCCAGGCTGGAAGTGATACTGCACACCTATGGCTCCAGCACTCAGGAGGCTGAGACAGGAGGACTGCCAAGAGTCTGAGGCCAGCATGAACCCCAAAGTGAGTTCAAGGGCAGCCTGCACTCCATAATGAGACCTTGTCTCAAAAAAAGAAAGAGGAGAAGAAGAAGGAAATAAAAGTCTGTTTCTGTTGCTCATACAAGAATCCTGACTAATATATAATTGCTGTTTTTTCCTCCGGAATGGAAGAGGGAGAGATGGTATGTAGGGGAGATAATGGGGTCCAGATTTGTTGGCTCCACTGTTTATAGCCATAAGGAAAGCCAGCCTGGTGATAAAATCACTGCAGAAGAAAAGCAGGGTTGGGAAAAACCATAGATATAGGAGGCAGATTAGCTGGGCATGGTGGCTCACCCCTGTAATCCCAGCACTCGGGAGGCAGAGGCAGGAGGATTGCTGTGATGTGAGTTTGAGGCTGAGCTCAGGGCCAGCCTGAACTACAAAGCGAGACCCTGTCTCAAAAAACCTAAAAAAAAAAAGAAAAGAAAAAGAAAAAGAAATTGAAAGGTAGTGGGAAGTTCCTAGAACTTTAATCACAGGACTAATAAATTTGCATTTAGAAAGATCACATTGTGTTTTGGACAGGGATAAAAAAAATGTTTTCAGGAATACAGAGGGTGTTTACAAGAGTCTGGCATTTGATACCCTGGAGTACATGGTGGCACAGGGGGAAAAGGAGAATTAATGTGAAAGATATCTTGGAAGTAGGCCCCCAGAGAAATTAATAGACATAGAGAGTGAATAACCATTGCAATTTGGAACACAAAAAGACACATGACTTACGGGCCTAATTAAGCACACCTGTAATCCTAGCAATTGGAAGGCAGAGACAGGAAGATCCCCATGACTTCAAGACCAGCCTGAACTACAGAGTGAAACTGTGCTTTAAAAAAACAGGAACTGAGGATTCAGCTCAGTGGTTCTGACACCTGCCTTGCAAGTGCAAGGACCCAGGTTCAATCCCAGATAACCATATACAATGCCAGACACTTGTAATCCCAGCGTTCAGAAGGCAGAGGCAGGAGGACTGCTGTGAGTTTGAGGCTGAGCTCAGGGCCAGCCTGAACTACAAAGCGAGACCCTGTCTCAAAAGGAAAAAAAAAAAAAAAAAAAAGACCTTACTCTGAAAGAGCCGTGTAGAAGGGGTAAGGGATGAGTAATATGGTATGTGTAAATAACGTACATATTTCGAACGTGGTACAAATCCCTGTAAATCATGCATTTTCTAGCCATCAGGAAGAGCTCCAAATCAGTTTTCTCTCATCCTAGATCTTAGGACCATTTCTCTGCACTTTTCTGATGAGGTGTAACTGTCCTCAACTTTTCTTTCTTTCTTTCTTTTTTGCATTACCAGGGATCAAACTCAGGACTTTGTGCTTGCCAGGCAGGCACAGCAGGCACTGAGCTACATTCTCAGCTGAAGCATAAATTATTTTTGTACCAGAAGTCAAACTTGTGATCCTGTATTTGTGAGGCAGGTGCTGAAACTACCAAGCTAAATCCCTGGCTCCAAGCATAACTTTTTTTTTTTTTTTTTTTTGAGACAGGGTCTCGCTTTGTAGTTCAGGCTGGCCCTGAACTCAGCCTCTAACTCATATCACAGCAATCCTCCTGCCTCTGCCTCCCGAGTGCTGGGATCACAGGTGTGAGCCACCACGCCCGGCACTGTGGTATGTGGTACTGATTGCTGCTGGGGTGAGTCTCCACACCCAGTATTGTATGTGGCTACCGGGGATCGAACCCAGGTCCTTGCACTTGCAAGACAGGCGCCGGAACCACTGAGCTAAATCCCCAGCCTTCCAAGCATAACTGTTGATACCAGTCACGGAGCAGCTCAGCTCCTCAGTGTCCCCGTTAGTTTCTATTAAACAAGATTGCCTGACCTGACTTATAAATGGTAAATGGATTCTCCCCAGGATTCAATAATGTTCCAGGCTCATTCTCTCTGTGTATGCTTTTCCCTCAGAAATTCCCCCACTAATTAGGATTATCTAAATCCAGACCCCACAGAATGAGTGTCTTTTCTCTGGCTGGCCTTTCAAATGCTGACTATCCCAAGCTTACCCGCAGCAACTTTCTGTTGAGTAGCATCTACTAACGGAAGCCCCCGCTGCACAGGCTCTGAACTGCCACGGCCTTTAGGCCTTTATCTGCAAGCGTCATCGCTCCTCTCAGGATTAAAATAGCCCTCTTGCTCAGTTCAGTCCTACTCTGTCTTCTTCTCTGTTGCTACAAGATCTTTCCGCTGACCTCTTTTTCTTTTCCTCGTTCTTGTTTGTTTGTTTGTTTTGTCTTATTTGAGACAAGGACTCATTCTATAGTCCAAGCTGACCTTGAACTTGCCGTGCAGCCCAGGCCAGCCAACTTATTTTCTATAATGCTTTTCAAGGGCGAATTAGAAACCAACCCAGCACCTGCCTCAAAAGAAAGCCCTGAGTTTGGGGGCTGGGGATTTAGCTCAGTGGTTCCCGCGCCTGTCTTGCAAGTGCAAGGACCTAGGTTCGATCCCCATAACCACATAACAATACTGGGCGTGGACTCATGCCCAGCAGCAACCAGTACCACATACCACAGTGCCGGGCGTGGTAGCTCACGCCTGTAATCCCAGCACTCGGGAGACAGAGGCAGGAGGATTGCTGTGATGTGAGTTTGAGGCTGAGCTCAGGGCCAGCCTGAACTACAAAGCGAGACCCTGTCTCAAAAAGAAAAACAGAAAGTCCTGAGTTTGATCCCCAGTACTGAAAGCAAAACACAACAAACAAAAAAACTCACTAACTGGCAAACCACCCTCAATCCTATTGCCAAATACCAAAATACAACAGACTCTTGACTTCTAAACACAGTTGATTCGAGAGAGCTGGTTGCAACTCAAGCTGATCAACTGAAGGCCTAGTCTCATCTGCACAGCCTTCCAAGCCTCTGTCCTGTATACAGGCAGACCTTAGGGAGACACTGGGCCAGAATTGCTCAGTCAGCCAACACAGATTCCAGGGTTGAGTCTGCATCTGAGGCCATCTGGAAGTACATGTAGCCGGTATTCAGGTCATTCATTACTCCAGACTTTGTTCATAAGTTAAAACTAAAATTCTGGCTGTAATTCAGGTTGTCCATGTGTTGTAACTCAAGGGTCCACTGTAGATGAGGTGGTGCCAGCTCAGGTCACAGGCAAGGCCTCTGCTGGCAGGGTTTTGGCCTGCACGCCAGGGCCTCCCGTCTCTGCAGCAGGGGTGAGTGGCAGGCTGCTGGCCTGGGCGCCATGGGGGTTGCCTGAAGCCATACTTGGAAAATATCTAAAACCTCCAGAGAATGTAGAGGTCTACATCAGAGAGTGGAAGGGCAGCAGAAGCCTCTGTACATCAGGAATGTGACTTAAGCTCCTGAGACAGGTGACTGCATAAGAGTGCCTGGTGTCAATACATCACAGGTTCAGGATGCAGCTTCTCTTCAACTACATTTTTTATGAAAAAATTAAATTGCACGTAAGGACAGCAAGGGAAAAAGCAACTAATTCATGGTATTAAGTTGACTCCTTATTGCCATTGGAAAAAGCTTGCCTTGGTACCCTAGAAGCACATTTAGAAGCTGAATGTAAGTATAATACATTCAGGTATAATAATAATACACCTCTTTCATCCTGAAAAAAAAGATGAAAGTCCAAAATGGGTTATGTTTGCTCCCCACTTTATATTCTGCCTAGTTTTCTGGGACAAACTTCACACATAGAAAGAAGGATCAAAACTGATTATCACACAGATAAGATTTATTATTTCTCAACCAGGACTACTTACTGTAGTGTTTAAAAGTTAAAGCAAGGCCGGGAATTTAGCTCAGTGGTTCCAGGACCTGAGTTCAGTCCCAGGTAACCACATACAACAGTGCTGGGCCTGGAGACTCACGCCCACCAGCAATCAGAACCACATACCACAGTGCAGGGCACAGTGGCTCATGCTTGTAATCCCAGCACTCGGGAGGCAGAGGCAAGAAGATTGCTGTGAGTTTAAGGCTGTGCTCAGGGCCAGCCTGAACTACAAAAGCAAGACCCTGTCTCAAAAAAAAAAAAGTTAAAGCAAGACTACTTTCGCAGAGGACAACCAAGATCTACAATATAATGTACTGTATAAATACCACAAATAAGGAGAACCATTTGCTTGAAGGGCAGTGTGATATCACATGTTGGTAGTCTCAGCATCTGGGAGGCTGAAGCAGTAAGATCCCCTGTGGAATGTACCTGATTTTTTCTTATAAAAATGACAACACAATCAAATGTAGTGATTAGAGGGAAAAATTGGAAATTTGAAGAAATCTGACAGTGGGATTTGGGCTTGACACAGAGTTGAGACGTTCAGTTCTGGCTTTGCAAAGCAGGGCAGCCCCAGCTGCCTTCGGGGTCACACATCCTCACTCACTATGTGGGGAGGGCCGGCTCTGCTCTGATACAGAATAAACTACCAGACACAGGCTCTGATGGGTACAGACAGGCCAGAGCTCTGAAGCTCAAGTCCAGACGGATGGTCCTGTCCTTTTGGACCTGTGGTGATAGCAGCACATCGCGGCCGAGGCATGTATCAGAAGAGTGCTCACAACTCAAGCCAGGAAACGGGAAGAGGAGATAGAGACCCACAATCCTTTCAAGGCTGTGACCCTCGCAACCTAAGAGCCTCCCACGAGGCTTCCTCTCCACAGCACCTCCAAATGCTGCACCCTGGGCCCGAACCCTGGGGGCCCCTCTTCACCATGACCTGTGTCTTACCCTGGAGGAAGTCCTCAGATAATGTAGGCTTTTATGTATGTACAAGTCTTTTTAGTCACCTGTATTAGCTTTCTCATTTTCACAAATGCTTCTTTCGATTTTTTTTTCCCCCCAAGCTGTGGCCCCTTTCTGGTTTCCACACAGTCTTATCAGGAAACACACGCACACGCGCGCACACACACACGCGCGCGCGCACGCACGCGCACACTAACGCACAGACACGTGCATGCACATATCAATCAACTTGTTTTCTCTTTTTCTTTCCAGGAGTGTGACCAATCTGAAGATACCCCTGAGGAGGTAGCCGCAGCTAGAGGGCCGTACAAGGTGCCTGTCCCCATGGAAGGGTCCAGTCTGTCCAGCAGCGTGGATGTGGACAAAGGCTTCGCCATTGCCTTTGTCGTTCTTCTGTTTCTCTTCCTAACAGTGATGATTTTTCGGTGTGCCAAGCTGGTGAGGAACCCCTACGAGGCCAGCGCCACCACCACAGAGCCCTCGCTGAGCTGAGGTCCAGTGAGCCCCGGGGACGCCACTCACAAGAGAGCTGAGGTCCTTCACACAGACTTTTGGGCCCCAGACTATGTGACCTTCCTTGTCTCGGTTTGCTCACATTTACCCTCCACTGGGATAAGAGAGTATGTTTAGAATAATAAAACAGTAAGAAACCCAAGTCAGTTTTTATCATTTTGCTCCTGTTCAAGGCAATGATTGCTGAAAGAGGAAAGAGATAAGCTGGACTCATTGGTGGAATAGTCCTTAAAACAGCATTGTGGGCCTGACTGTATAACGCAGTGTTAGAACATCAGTACACTCAGTAACTCCCATCGGAAACGACAAGCTGGCCTGGAACTCCAGACTTGAATGGATCTTTAGTTGTAGAAATGTAAGGTGAGAAGGAGTTGATCATCCTATGATGAGTCTAATAAAGATATTTTATTTGTATTTATTATTTAATTAATTGATTTTATTGGTATATATTATAGACACATCATGATCACAATGACATTGAAAATTTGTCAGTATAGGACATGTCTTAATTCTCATTTTTCCCATTCCTCTGCCCACCCTACAAAGCCCTCCCCGTACATACATAAGCTCTCTTTCCTTTTTTTAACCATCGCATTTTTTCCCCGCATGTTATATACCCCTACTCCCCTTTACCATTTGAATATTTTCTATTTCACAGTATCTATCATTACACTCTAGAACTCATTTATATCTTCAGTTTCTCATACCAGAGAAAAGATACAGTATTTATACTATTTATTTCACTTATGAGTATGTCCTCAAGATACAACCATTTGAGTATAAATGACTCAAATTTATCATTCTTTATGGCACAGTAATACTCCATTTTTATTTATTTTTTTTTTTTAAGGTTTTTGAGACAGGGTCTTGCTTTGTGGTTCAGGCTGGCCCTGAGCTCAGCCTCCAACTCACATCACAGCAATCCTCCTGCCTCTGCCTCCCGAGTTCTGAGATTACAAGCGTGAGCCACCATGTCCGGCACTGTGGTATGTGGTACTGGTTGCTACTGGGGTGAGTCTCCACGCCCAGTATGGTATGTGGTCACCGGGGATTGAACCCGGGTCCTTGTGCTTGCAAGACAGGCGCCGGAACCACTGAGCTAACTCCCTGGTCCAGTAATACTCCATTTTATAAAAGAGTTACATCTTCTTTATCCAGTCTACAGTTCATGGGCATTTGTGTTGTTTCCAAGATTTAGCTATCATAAACTGAGCTGCTATAAACATGGGTGCACATATGTCGCTGTGATATGAATCTTTATTCTTTGTGTATATATCTAGCAGGGAAATAGCAGGGTCAAATGGGACCTCTAATCCTAGTTTTTTGAAGAATCTCCACACTGATCTCCATAGTGGTTGCACCAGTCTACATTCCCACCAACAGGGGAGAAGGGTTCCTTTCTCCACAGCCTCTCCAACATTTGTTGCTGGTTAATTTTGAGATAGCAGCCATTCTTTGTGGAGTAAGATGAAACCTCAGTCTTGTTTTCATCTGCATCTCTTGAATGACTAGTGATGTTGAAAATTTCTTCGTATGCTTTTTTTTTTTTTTTTTTTTTGAGAGAGAGAGAGGGTCTCACTTTATAGTTCAGGCTGGCTCTGAGCTCACTAGGTAGCCCAAACTCACAGTGATCCTCCTGCCTCTGCCTTCCAAGTGTTGGGATTATAGGTGTGAACCAACATTGTGATATGTGGTACTAGGTATTGAACTCAGGACCTTGCGCTTGCCAGGCAGATGCCAGAATCACTGAGCTAAACCCTTATTTTATTTATTTTTGAGACAGGATCTCATTATGTAGTTCAGGCTGGCTTTGAACTCAGTGTAGCCCAGGCTTGCTGCAAACTGACAGTACTCCTGCTGCCTCAGCCTCTGACTGCTGGATTTCCAGGGTGTCTGACCAAGCCCAGCCACAGAGTGTGAAGTTTTTCAAAATCCGCTCAGCGTGCTTCTCAAGTGGACAGCCCTCTATGGTAGAGAATAACTAATTTGCCTTAGATAAATCCCATAACTCAACCAAAATAGTTTCACCCATAAAATCACATACAGTTGGTGGAATAGGACCTCCAGAGAGATAGGCCTACATTCTAACTGCCAGCACTTATGAATATGATTTTATTTTGGGAAAAAGTCTTTACCAATGTCATCACAAAACTCAGGATAATATTATCTGCCTGTAATCCCAGCGCTCAGGAAACTTATGCCTGAGGATTGCCATAAGTTTGTGACCAACCTGGGCTACACAGCAAGATTGTGGCAAAAGACCAAAATGTAAAAATTAAAAATCTCAAAATAAACTTATCCATCATTGTTGTATGTGGTATAGACCAGCCCTAAATCCAATGGCAACCATATGTACAAATAGTAGAGAAGTCGAGTGTGGCAGCACATATCGGTAATTTTTTTTTTTTTTTTAGCTTTTTTTGAGACAGGGTCTCACTTTGTAGTTCAGGCTGGTCCTGAGCTCAGCCTTCAACTCAGCAATCCTCCTGCCTCTGCCTCCCGAGTGCTGGGATTACAGGTGTGAACTACCACACCTGGCAGTGGTATATGTGGTTACTGGGGATAGAACTAGGGACCTTGTGCTTTCAAGGCAGGTGCTGGAACCACTGAGCTAAATTCCCGGCCCAGAATCATAGTTTTTTACATCAGTAAAAATGAATTAGAAAGACAGCATAGTATTGAGCCCTGTGAAGACCGAGGCACAGATTGGTATCATGTAGCCACAAGCCAATAAATCTCACCTGGACTAGGAACTGGGAAAGGCAAGGAAAGATTCTATCCTAGAAGGCTTGATGGCAGGATGGCCTCATTAATACCTGAAATCTGGATTTCTGGTCTCCAGAATAAATGAGAGAATAAATTCCTGTTGTTTAAGCTGCTGGAGTGGCGATCACAGAATATTAACATGTGACACATGGTATGAACCATCATCAGCATCAGCATCCCAGAGGTCTTGGAAGAAGAAAGGGAAGGAGATCGGAGTCCCTCATTCTCCTAAGTCCAGAGTGAAGGAAACTCGAGAGGCTACAGGCCCTCCGGCAGCCAAGTGCACGAGGGAATTCACTGGGAGGAAAAGGGCCTCCGCTGCCCCCTGAAGTTCAGCCAGCATTGGCCTGCAGAGGCCTGGGTCTAGCACAGTAAGTCCTGGAGAAGTAAAGCTCTCCACACCAGCCCCGGGGCAGATGTCCCAGGCAACCAGTATGGCTCTTCCACGGGCAGTGAGACCTGGTATCTTTGAATCTTTGAATCACCTGGGTTTATGCAACAGTTGGCTCAGAGGAGACACGGCGCCGCACACCTGTAATCCCAGCACTCGGGAGGCTGAGGCAGAAGGATCACCTCGAATTCTAGGCCAGTTTAGGCTACATATTGAGTAGCCTGAACTATATAGAAAAAAACAAAATAAAAATAACGGGAAAAATCATGTCTCTATTGAATAAATACAGATTTTTCCCTTATAATTACTCCCTCAACAATATAACAATGATTTGCAAAGCAGTTACAGCAGTTATCTAAATTACAGACAATTTGGAGACAAAGTATATGCACAGGAGGTTATATGTAGGTTATATGCAAACACTGCAGCATTTTAAACAAGAGACTTGCACATCCATAGATCGTGGCATTCATGGTGGTCCTAGAACCAAACCACGTGCACTGAGGAATAACTATTGTCCCTCTTTATCCACAGTTTCATTTTCTGAGGTTTCAGTTATCCAGAGTCAACTACAGTTTCAAAATATTAAATGAAAAATTAAAATGTTTTTTACTTAACATTTTATTATTTTGATTTTTAGAGACAGAGTCTTACTACGTAGCCTCGAATCTTAGCAGTGATCACCGTGCCTCAGTCTCTCGAGTGCTGGGATCAAGCGTGTGCACCCCCACACCGCGCTGTCCCTCTACCTCTCAGCTGAGTGTCCTTCTCTACAGCGCAGTGAAATCTACATAGCAAGACCCTGCCTCGGACAACAACCACCACAACAGCATATGGTGCAGGGGTCCACCGGGACACAGTCACGTCCCTCGCTGGCAGAGAGTCCCTCGCGACTGCTGTGGGGCCGTAACTCTTGCCGTGCAGTTAGCAGGCGTGAGATTAGGACTGCTGTTCTCTTGGCTTGATAAGCTGCTCTTTGAAAATGGAGGCAGGAGGATCAAAGCCTTCAAGGGAGAGAGGAGACATTGCCTGCCCCAGAACCTAGGGCTGAGGAGGTTCTCTGTTGATTAAACTGTGGGGAAAGTGGGTGGTATTTTGATCTCATCAAAATAAAGTCAGGGTGAGGCGTAGGTTGGGCAAAAGATGAAAACTACCATCAGTAATCAAGGTCTGCCATGCATTCTGACCGGGAACTCAGAGATTAACCGGCCCCCACCTCTGAAAAGGAGCCGCAAGATAAAACAGGGCTCATGAGAGCACCGGTGTGCAGCCTGGGCATCGCAGGTTTGGCAATTATCTGACTGCGACAAGTAACCTCGGAAAAAACGCTGCACTCGGAAAGCGTGAACGCAGAGAGAGAGCAAGGACGTAAGGGGCGCTCACGAGGGGCCCACACGAACGCGGCCTCGGAAGGAGCGAGCGCAGCCGGTACAGACAGTCCCAGAGCCGCGGTGGGGCGGGGGGTTCGGGAGGCTGCAGCCCAGACCTTGGGTCTGTCTGGTGCTCTTGCTCACGGGCCGTCATCATCATCCGTCAATGTGATGTCCCTACAGACTCCCCATACCTCACACTGACCGCTTACACGTCCTGTCAGCTTTGAGGGGGGTCTTTCGGTTTAGTTTGGTTTCCTTTCATGTAGAAGGAACGCAGGGCCTTCTCGCTGGGCTACATTTACAGTTCTCTCTCTCTCTCTCTTAGACAAGTTCTAACTTTCTAAATTCCCCACTCTGGTAAATCATGGAAAGAGCCAACCCATCAACTATTGAATGAATAAAGATGACATGGGAGGATGGAGATGTAGCTCAGTGATTCCAGCATCTACCTGGCAAGCGCAGGGTCCTGAGTTTGATCCCCAGTAACCACATACACCAATGCCTGGCGTGGTGGCTCAGACCTGTAATCCCAGCACTCGGGAGGCAGAGGCAGGAGGATTGCTGTGATGTGAGTTGGAGGTTGAGCTCAGGGCCAGCCTGAACCACAAAAGCAAGACCCTGTCTCAAAAAAAAAAAAAAAATCAAGAAGATATGGGGTTATTTTATACAATGGAATATTACTCTGCTGTAAAGAAGGATGAGCTTGAGACATTTCTAGTTAAATGGATCAACTTGAGACCCTTCCCTTAAGTGCAATCAATTAGGAAAAACGTGTTTAAATACCACACTATTTCTCTGGTGTAAGAAAGGAAAAGTGAAATGGAGACAGAAATGTGTAATGGGTAGTGAGAAATGAGAAGAGAATGTTCAGATGAGAAGGGCCAAAGGGAGGGGCAAAAAGGAAGGAAAGAAGGAATAAAACAAAACATGGAAACAAAGGTTTTGTAAATAAGGAGGGGAAGAGGGACACAAGCGAGAGGGAACGGGGAAAAAGAAGCAAGATCCGTCACGTACAGGGTCACAGCCCCCATGCATCCTTCCAGCGATACCACGTATGTACGCAAGAAAGAAAGTGTATTTTGCCAGCACTGACACAAGTACCATGCTTTACAGATGTTCTGCACCTGGTTTTTATTTGTTTGTGGTTTTTTTTATCTAATACTGAACTTAGAAATCATTTCAAATCAATACATAAAGAATTTTCCTAGCTTTTGGGGTTTTTTACTATTTATTTATCTATATCATCTACCTATTTTGCAGAAGCAAAACAGGACCTTCGCCCTGAGATACAACCAGTTCGTTACTCTTTCTTTCTTAATTTGGAGACAGAGTCTTACTAAATCTCTGAAATGTCCAAGCCAGGCTCAGACTTGTGATCCGCCTGCTTCAGCCTCCTATAGTAGCCGTGCCAATCATATACTTTTAAGATCCCGAAAATTGGAGGATCTAGCAACACTGGCAAAAAACAGCTGGCGCCGAGGAGCAGGTGAGATGCACTTATCAGGCTCGGCAGCCCCCACCTGCCCCCACCTGCCCTACTCCGCTCTTTTACGTTTCTTTCTTCATGCCTGAAAAACCTCCCCATGTTCAACTCCTGGAAACATATTATGACACCAAGATCACTCAGTTACCCTTGCCTCACAATCTAGTTTCCCTTGCGTTTGAGGGCAGAGAAATGACTGTTTGGTATTACAAACTTTCGACCTTTGCACTGTTTCAAATATTAGCCGCATACGCTTGTGACTTCCCAGTGTGTCCAAAGGATTACAGGACTGAATGCTCCTGTACTTTTTTTTTTTTTTTTTAAGGTTTTTTGAGACAGGGTCTCACTTTGTGGTTCAGGCTGGCCCTGAGCTCAGCCTCAAACTCACATCACAGCAATCTTCCTGCCTCTGCCTCCCGAGTGCTGGGATTACAGGCGTGAGCCACCATGCCCGGCACTGTGGTATGTGGTACTGATTGCTGCTGGGCGTGAGTCTCCACGCCCAGTATGGTATGTGGATACCGGGAATTGAACCCGGGTCCTTGCGCTTGCAAGACAGGCCCCAGAACCACTGAGCTAACTCCCCGGCCCTGAATGCTCCTGTACTTTATTCCTTTCTATTAATTATGGCAAAATAGCTTATTATCATCTTTGTTGTTGATGATGTTTTATTGAGACTGGGTCTTGCTTTCCAGCACAAGCTGGTCCTCAACTCCCTGTGCAGCCCCTGCTGGCCTTCCGCTGTGGGGATTACAGGCCTGCACCCCCACACCCGGCTTCGTAATTTTAATTTTAATAATGTGAGTCATGCATATCAGGGCCTGACCTCTCTGACAAGAGTTCATCTTTAGGCCTTTGAAACAGAGCCCGGAGCCTGGCTCTTTATTATGATGCATTACCCTATAAAAAATTACACAATTTACCCATGTTTATTGTGGCACACTTTACAAGTAGCCTGGATAACGGGATCAGCCTGGTTGTCCATTAACTGACAAATGGATGGAGTATACATAATGGAGGGCTACGGGTTGTAAAGAAGAGTGACACTATGTCATATTCAGGAAAACATAAAATAGAGATCATTATGTTAAGCAAAACAAGCCGGACTCCAAAACATAAGTATCTCGTGTTCCCTCTAATTGTGGACTCTAAAATACATGACATGAGAGCAGAAAAAAAGAGTGGATTTGTTGTTGTTTGGAGACAGGGCCTCGCTACGTGGTTTAGGCTTGAGCTCACTGTGCTGCCCCAAGCTGGCCTCAAATTTGTGATGATCCTCCTGCCTCAGTCTCCCAACTGCTGGGATTATAGATATACACCACCCTATCTGGCAACTTTGAGTCTGAAATCTATAATTAGATAAGAAAGAGAGAGGAGAGAGGAAGAGAGGGCAGTAGGGAAGATGGTAAGCTCAAAATACAACCACGTACGAAGATCCCACTTTGAAACCTAATATTTAAAAATGGTTTTTTCAGCCCTAGTATTATCTTTGTTCAATTCCCAGTGTTTTCCTTGGGTGGGGGTTGAGTTCCTGGTGATTGAATTCAGGACCTTGGAGTTGTGAGGCCGGCACAGTGCCACCGGGCTAAATTCCCAGCACAGCTTTCTTCCGTCCTAAGATGACATTAGCGTGAACAACCTAAACTTTCATGATGTATAATTATATTAAAAATTTTATGCACAATTACAAGTAATGATAAATGTCTTATACTACACTCATAACAAACACTATTTTGTTGAAAAAGTCTTGCATTTATAAGAAAAATCTGGCCAGGGATTTAGTTCAGTGGTTCTGGCACCTGCCTTGCAAGTACAAGGTCCAGAGTTCAATCTCCACCCAGTACCAAAAAATAAATAAATAAAAACTAAAAATAGAAGAAAAATCTTTAATGCCCAAGGCACTAGGCCACTACCAATATCAGATTTTTATTAAAACAATTTATATTGGGGAAAAAAAACAGGATCTCATGTCAGAACACAGCACACTTGAAATAATAAGCCTGAAAATAATATTGTAACTCAAAACTGTCAACAAGAAGTAAAGGTACATATATGTATATATTTTTAAATGTTTTCATAATTGAAATTCCTCTTTATATTTACAAAAATGAAATAAACACGAAAAACAGCAAGATTGTTCTTTTTTTCTTTTAATAACTAACTTCAATAATCTGAAAAGAAATTTTCAAATTTTTCTTTTGGTAAAATTACATTCGTGTGGCCGGTCACGGTGGTGGATGTTTGTAGTCCCAGCACCCAGGAGGTTGAGGCAGGAGAACCTCTGCAAGTTCAAGGTCACCCTGGACTACACAGTGAGTTCAAGGCTAGCCTGAACTGCATAGTGAGATCCTATCTCAAAAAAAGTTACATTCTTCAGTTAAAAGTTCTTACTGGAATATTAATAAAATATTTCATTGATTTCAAAATTATGTAAATAGGAAGCAATCTTAATAAGTTACTGTTTCTTTTTTGTATGCTGTAAGTAGCTACATTTATTGAAGGTCACAGGACGGTAGCAGAAACAGAGAAGGGCAAAGGGAAGATGAGGGTGAAAGAAGGAGAAAAAGAACAAAGAAAAAAGGGGACTCAAGGGGAAAAAAGAACTCAAGCCATTGTTGCTCAAAATCACTTCTGTCTCTGCATTCCCCTAAAACTGTTCTGAAGTACATTCCTTTATCGATATCAATACCAGGCCTTCGCGAGTACAGGATACACCAGGCAAAATCTGTTCCGAGTGAAGACATTCAAAACTTGAAGTTCAACATTTTTTAACTGGCCTTACAGAAATGTTTAAGAAAGCAGTTAACTCTTCCTTAGATGACAGTAAGGAAACATACATGACCAATTTAGGCAAGAAACCTGAGCGTGGGTCTCGACCAAAACGACAATGTGGGGGGTTGCACGCAAGATAGCACTATGCTTCGATGTGAAAACGGATGACGAAATAAAAACAGTAGAGACTATATGATTTACAAAAATGGAAGCCAGATTGATATTTTTCATCCAGTGCAGTTTCCCTGAATATCTTTGCTCCTGAGGTAAATATTTGGCAACTACATTGATTAGCCGTTAAAGCAATTTCAACAAAATAAGAAGTCATCAAAAACGGACTACTTTTCTGAAAGAGCAGTACCTCCATTATACAAATTGAACTTCATGGCTCACCACAACCATTTCTAAAATTTAATTTGTGCTATCCTTTTATAAATTAGGAGAATTTCATTTGTGTTCTACAGTACAATGACCATGAAGGAAGAAAAAAACACAAATAAAAAATAAGCCCTTCAGCCTAACTTAGGATATTGTATAGCAATTCAAAACATTCAAAACAAATTAAATAGTTTAGCATATTTGATAGGCCTACAATAAAATACTGAAATCCAAGTATGTGGGGCAGAATGCAGACAAGAGTGGAATCTAACATTATACAGATATTAGCTAAGTTAAGAGCTCCCAGTAGGGCTAGTACATAGACACACTGTTAAGGTGAGTGCAGAAGCATTCCGTGGGACCTTTTCGATTTTTTAATTTTTTCTTTTTTTTTTTTTTGAGACAGGGTCTCGCTTTGTAGTTCAGGCTGGCCCCGAGCTCAGCCTCCAAATCACATCACAGCAATCCTCCTGCCTCTGCCTCCCGAGTGCTGGGATTACAGGCGTGAGCCACCATGCCCGGCACTGTGGTATGTGGTGCTGATTGCTGGTGGGTGTGAGTCTCCACGCCTCACATTGTTTTATGTGGCAACCGTGATCGAACCCAGGTCCTTGGGCTTGTAAGGTGAGAGCTGGAACCACTGAGCTAAATCCCTGCCCCAACACATCATATTCTCAAAAAATTAGACAACATAGGGCTGGGAATTTAGCTCAGTGGTTCCAGCGCCTGTCTTGCAAGCGTAAGGACCCGGGTTCTATCCCCAGTAACCAAATACTATACTGGGTGTGGAGACTCACATCCAGCAGCAATCAGTACCACGTACCACAGTGCCGGGCGTGGTGGCTCACGCCTGTCATCCCAGCACTCGGGAGGCAGAGGAAGGAGGATTGCTGTGATGTGATTTGGAGGCTGAGCTCGGAGCCAGCCTGAACTACAAAGCGAGACCCTGTCTCAAAAAAAAAAAAATCAGACAACATACAGGCCTCATGAGAATGTGGGGTAACACGTACTCTGAGAGATTTACTAGTGGGAGTAAGGATTATCACAACCTTTTGAAAAAGTAGTATGACAGATGAATCTATGCAAAAGAAAATAAAAGTGCATTTTTAAAATCTTAGATTCCATTTTAGGGAATGTGCCAACAGAAATAAAAGTACTTACTTGTGGAGGATGTGTGAGGTTCTCAGTAGAGCAAATAATTACCAGATCAGAAATAAAAGTATTATTTCAAAAGTGTTTTTAGTAGGACACGATGGGACACACTTATAATCCCCACCACACTCTGTGGTAAAAGCAGGAGGATCCTAAGCTCCAGCCTCTGCAACTCTGCAAAGCCCTGTCTCAAAAAAACAGGAAACAAAAACAGAAATGGAAACTAAGCTCAGTAGTGCTACCTCCTGCTTGGCAAGTGCAAGGATCTGAGTTTGATCCTGGGTTCAGCAAATAAATCAATGAATTGTAAAAGTGTTGCAGGATACACATTAGTGCGAAAGCTCCCAGTTTAACGCTCAGTACCACACACAGACAGCAATGTACTTTTCTAAATAAAAAGACAAATTCTCCCCCCCCCTCTCTCTCTCTCTCTTTCTCTCTCTCTCAGCACAAGGTCCCCAATTCTATCCCTGGTAACCACATACAACAATGCCAGGCGTGGTGACTCACAGTCCCCAGCAATCAGTACCACATACCACAGTGCCGGTGTGGTGGCTCACACCTGTAATCCCAGCACTTAGGAGGCAAAGGCAGGAGGATCACTGGGAGTTCGAGACTGGCCTGGGCTACATAGTGAGTTCAGGGCCAGCCTGAACTACAAAGAGACCCTGTCTCAAAAAAAAAAAAAAAAAAAAGTTCTACACAAGGGGACTTGTATATAGATAGACATATAGAAAATGAAACTGCTTTATCCCCAAGTAGCAGGATGCTAAGCGATAGGGAATATATACTGTTTTTCTCATTACATCTGGTTTTTTATTTTTAGTTTTTCTGAGACAGTCTTGCTATGTACTATAGTTCAGGTTGGCCATGTACTTACATGTAGCCCAGGCTGGCCTGGAATTCACAGAGATTCTCCTGCTTCAGCCTTCTGAGGGCTGGGATTACAGGCCTGCCTACCATATTGACCATTTTTTTGTTTTTGTTTTTGTTTTTGTTTTTGTTTTTGAGATAGCGTCTCACTGTGTGGTTCAGACTGATCCTGTACTCACTATGTAGCCCAGGCTGGCTTCCAACTCAGAGCAATCTTCCTGCATCTGCCTCCTGAGTGCTGGGATTACAGGTATACGCCACCACGCCCGGCCTTTTTTACATCTTGATATGTTTTGTTTTGTTTTTTTTCTCTTCTCCCTTCTGGTGCTCACAGTTGAACCTGGGGCCTGGCAAAGGTTACTGGCCAACACTACCGCTGGGCAACACCTCCAGCGTACATCTTGATATGCTCTGATATCCTTCAGAATTTGTATGACTTACATAATAAAAACCATCAAGTAAAAATAAGATAAAAAATAAAAAATAAACCCTAATCGTGTTTGCAGATCGTCCTCACCTGTAAATTCAGGTTTCTGGCTATGGGTGGGGGCGGAGCTTCTGTACACCTGGCCACGCCTACTTTGTCAAACCAGTTGCTTCTCCCTAGGGCCTGGGAGGTCCTACTTTAACGCATGCGTAATCAATTTACTTTTTCGTAGCCTCTGAGGGGCGCCCGGTAGCTTCGAGTTTGACCCCTTTAGGCCTCCGTCGCGGTGACCGGAACGGAACATTTGCTTCCGGGCCTTTTGCTTCCCCCTTCCCACTCTCACGCTGTTTCCCCTCCCCCCTCCCCCCGTTCCCTTTCCCTTTGGTTTCGCTCTTTCGCCTTGAGGCCGACCCCTTAATAGTGAGTCTGGGGTCCATTTGGTGAAAAACCCTTTGTAGCTGGAATGGGGAGGCGGGGGGAGTATTGCTAATTGAGGAATTTAAAAAGCAAAAGCTTGTCTGGGATGTTTTGTTTGTCCGAAAGCGCTGGGCGAGCGTGAGAAGAAAGTCTTCCCCGAAAGGCAAGCGGGGGCGGGGCCGAGCTAGGTTACGGGTCTGTGGGCGCACCCCAAAACCTGATGGCGCGGGGGGACGCAGGGTGGGCCGAGCTTCGTGAAGGTGGTGAGGGCTACCCTCGCGGTAGAACATTTCTCTGGTGTGAGTTTTCCTTGTAACCGTTTATTCTGCAAGGAAGTTTAAAGCCTGAGTATTTGCATTTCAGATGCTTAGTGGCTAAATTTTACTTCTTTACTTTGAGGATGTCTTTTTGTTGCAAGCTTTTGCATGCTTAAACATGTTAGACTTTTCGTTTTGTTTTGTTCTGTTGTGTTCTTTGGGTGCTGGGATTGAACCCAGGGTCTTGCAGATGCCATTCTCGCTCACGAACACAGAGTTACACTCTAGCATGGTAGACTTTTTAAAAGGTAAATTTCAACATAGAAACAAAGAAATATAAGAGAAACAGTTTAAAAATATCGAACCAGTGAGTTACAAATCAGCTCCGTCCTCAGGTGGCGGGATTCAAGTATTAAGCCTATCATTTAGACAAAGATTTATCTCAGTCAAGGACATGTTAAACATGGACAAAGTATAAATATACCTTACTATGTAGATTGGTTCTTTTCATTTTCCTGAAATGTTTATTTGAGTAGCAACTCATTGCATAATAAATGTTCTCCATGCGCTTTCAAACTTTTAAGCCTTATTTGGGCCTGTTAGCTTATAGCAGAAACGAAAATGCCACAAAATTTCAGCGTCAGGTTTTTGCAGAATGGAGAGAGAGAAAGTAAAGCTATTTGAATAGTAGGTAGCAGTGTAGGCATGAATTTTCTTAGGAGGCTGAAATTTTCTTTTGATTCTAGTTAATGACTCCAGAGTAATTTTAGTTTCTTCCGTGCAAAGGACAAAATCATGTCTTCCCTCCCTGGGTGTATTGGTTTGGACGCAGCAACAGCTGCAGGGGAATCTGAAGAAATTGCAGAGCTGCAACAGGCGGTGGTTGAAGAGCTGGGTATTTCTATGGAGGAACTTCGACAGTTCATCGATGAAGAACTGGAGAAGATGGATTGTGTACAGCAACGCAAGAAGCAGTTGGCAGAGTTGGAGACATGGGTAATACAGAAGGAATCCGAAGTGGCTCATGTTGACCAACTTTTTGACGATGCATCCAGGTGAGGACGAAATTGGAAGTAGAAGTCTGTCCACAGTGGACATTTTTGAGTCTAATTATTCATGGCGTTATATCAAGTACTTTCTGCTTCACAAAGCACAGTATAGGTGCTCAAAGTTTATGGTCTGAAATTCGAACTGGTAAGAATCCATATATATGTATGAATGTATGTGTATATATATATATATATATGTATGAATGTATGTGTATATATATATATATATATATATATATATATTTTTTTTTTTTTTTTTTAGGTTTTTTGAGACAGGGTCTCGCTTTTGTGGTTTAGGCTGGCCCTGAGCTCAGCCTCAAACTCACATCACAATCCTCCTGCCTCTGCCTCCCGAGTGCTGGGATGACAGGCATGAGCCACCACGCCCAGCACTGTGGTATGTGGTACTGGTTGCTGCTGGGTGTGGGTCTCCACACCCAGTATTGTTATGTGGTTACCGGGGAATCGAACCCGGGCCCTTGCGCTTGCGAGACAGGCGCCGGAACCACTGAGCTAACTCCCCAGCCCCGTGTGTATATATTTTTTAACCCAGTCTTAAGGAACATCTTTTTTTCCGCTGTATGCTAGAACAGTTCCTTTTTTATGATCATGGGAGGACTGAGGATATAACTATGGAACTTTAAGTTCCTTGAGCAGGATTGTAGCTCAAGGATTGTAGTGGTAGGAGGATGCTTGATCAGGAAGCACCAGACCCTGGACTCAATCTGCTGTGTGGGAGAGTGTGAGTTGAGGGGAGTTCCTAAACCCTGTAGATTTGTCTTTGATGCTCTAGTTGTCAATTGACTACAATTTCAAATAACAACAGGGTAAATAACAAAGTGGAAAGTATTCTATCTGGGAGTTTTGAAGAACTTATCTGAAAAACCAAACTCCTCTTTAAAACATTTTTCTGTAAGAAAAGTATTCTGAATAGAGACATTTGGGGCCCAGTCATATTGAGAACACTCTGTATTTATATATGTGGCTCTGAATGGCTCCTCAGCTGGCTGTGACCTTTTTCTACATGTGTTCCAATATTAGGGCAGTGACTAATTGTGAGTCTTTGGTGAAGGACTTCTATTCCAACCTGGGACTACAGTACCGGGACAGTAGCTCTGAGGATGAAGCTTCTCGGCCTATGGAAATAATTGAGATTCCTGATGAAGATGATGATGTGCTCAGTATTGATTCAGGTAAGAGATGAAGTCTGAGGTAGGAAAGTCTCAGAATTGAAATCAAATACTAGAAGAAGAGTTAGAAGATAATAGAAGAGAGTAAAAACCATTGTCGCTAACTCCGTATTCGAAACTTCAGAAATATGTATCCTTACTACCATAGATGTCCCAGTAATCTGTACCCTTGTGTCCCCATTCCATGCTACCTTTATTTTAACTTTTCTTTATAGCCAGCATCACATAGCTATGTGTTCTCAGATACTAGTTCCTTGGTTTTGTTTTTTTTTTTAATTTTATCAAGATATTTGCATACCATAAAATTGATCCATTTTAACCAATATTATTTGAAGTTTAGTACATTTGTATGACAATCCAGTTTTTAAAAACTTGCATCACACCCAGAAGTTTCCTGTGCCTGTTTATCTTCAGTTTCCATTGTTACTCCCAACAACTACTGATCTGTTTTCTTTATATAAGTAAATATATACAATATGTATTCTTTTGTGTCTGGCTTTGTCACTTAAATTTTGAAAGCACATTCAAGTTGTTGCGTGCTTAGATAGTTTCGATATTTTTGAAAGGAATAAATCTTAAGATGTACCCTGCTTTTTTATTCATTCCCTGGTTGATATGCATTTGGACTGTTTCTAGTGTTAGACATTATAAGTAATGATTCTAAAAATTTTGTGTATAAATCTTTTTTGGAGAATTATGGTAAATGTATGTATGATTGACTTCTCAAGAAACTACCGACCTGTTTTCCAAACTGGTTTTACCGTTTACATTCTCATTAACAAAGTATGAACATTCCACTTTCTCTGCATCTTTACCATTGCTTGGAATTGTCATTTTCTCCCTTTGGCAAATCTAGTTGGTGTTTGATGGTGTCATGTAGTCATTATACTTTGCTTTTTGTGACTGATGATGTGGGACATCTTTTCTTGTACTTACGTCCCACTCACACACCTGCGATCCCAGCACTCAGGAGGATGAGGTAGGAGGATCGCCACAAGTTTGAGGCCAGTGGGCTACATAGTGAGTTCAAATCAGCCTGAACTACATAATGAGACCCTATCTCTCTCTCTCTCTCTCTTTTTTTTTAGGTTTTTTGAGACAGGGTCTTGCTTTTGTGGTTCAGGCTGGCCCTGAGCTCAGCCTCAAACTCACATCACAGCAATCCTCCTGCCTATGCCTCCCAAGTGCTGGGATTACAGGCGTGAGCCACCATGCCCAGCACTGTGGTATGTGGTACTGGTTGCTGCTGGGGTGAGTCTCCACACCCAGTATTGTTATGTGGTTACTGGGGATTAAACTCCGGTCCTTGCGCTTGTAAGACAGGCGCTGGAACTACTGAGCTAAATCCCCAGCCCACATTTTCATTTTCTTAATGGTGTCTTTTGAGCAGTAAAAGTTAAGGCAAAGACTAATGACTTTTTTAAATATAGCTGCCCAGGTATCCCCACATTTGATGATACTGATGTCAGGAACCAGCTGATCAGTTTGAGGGTCTTCTGTCATATGGACATAAAAATTTGTCTCTACCAGCACCACACTATCCTAATTACTGTAGCTTTTTGGTAAATACTAGTGTCAATTAGCATAAGTCCCCAGATTTATTTGTATTTCATACAGATTTTAGGATCAGCTTGTAATTTTCTACTGCAAAAAGAGATAAACAGAGTAAAAGATTTTTAATAAGTGCCATATTGACTATGAAAATCAGTTTAAGGATACTAACTTTTGTAATAGGAATAAGTTTTAGTCTAGGAACATTCTGTACCTCTCCGTTAATTTATGTCTTTAGTTTCTTTCACCAGTGTTTTATACCTTTACATTTTGTGTTAAATTTATTCCTAAATTTTTTATGCTAATGTGAATGCAATTATTTTTATAATGTCGTTGGATATAATGCAGTTGAGTTTTGAGTGTTGACCTTATAGCTTGTGACCTTACTAAGCTCACTTTGTAGTTCCAGACATTTTTGATTGATTCCTTAGGATCATTCTAAAACTTGGTCATGAATTTTACGTCTTTCCTTCTAATCTGGATATCTCTTATCTCTTGTTAGTGTGTTGACTAGAACATTCAGTACGGACATTCAGTACAGTGTTGATTAAAAATTTCGAGAATGGACATATTTCCTTGTTCCTAAATTTAGAGTGAAAGCATTTGTTCACTAGACACTAATTTTGATGTTAGCCATAAGTTTTTTGCAAATGCTTTTTATATCAGGTTGAGGGATATATCAGGTTGTTTCTGGTTTGCTGAAAT
This sequence comes from Petromus typicus, assembly GCA_004026965.1. Classification (NCBI taxonomy): domain Eukaryota; kingdom Metazoa; phylum Chordata; class Mammalia; order Rodentia; family Petromuridae; genus Petromus; species Petromus typicus. The sequence goes on along the minus strand of PVIR01020954.1, from coordinate 3,882 downwards.
TTTATACTTCAGTTGGATTTTGGATTTTTGTTTTATTTCTTGGATGCTGGGTTTTTGTCACCCTTTTTTGCCTACATCTTCCTTGTAGATAGCTTTTGTCCAGCCAGTATGTTGTATCACCTGGGCATGATGACATAAACTCTGTGATTCCAGCCTTCTGGAGGCTGAGGAGAATTGCAGATTTGAATCCAGCAAGAGCAGCTTAGCAACAGTAAGAACCTCTCTTCAAAAAAAAAAAAAGCAGGGGGCTGGAAAATATAGCTCAGTGCAAAGGCTCAGGGTTCAGTCTTGAGTACTTCATAATCCCTTCCTCTCAAAAACGCGAAGGAAATGTTATATTGCAGTAATCTGAAGGAATATTAAACTAACCTTGCATTCCTTAGGAAACTTGGTCCCAATGGATAGTTTCTTTTTATGTGGTGCTAGAAGTGATTTGCTAATAGTTTGTTAAGAATTTGTATCATTTTGCATCATTTTGGTTGGTAGGTCTGTTGAGTTTTTGTTTGGCTTGGTATTGAAGTAATATAGACATTTATGAGATGAGTTGGAAAATGTTCCCTTTGAGTTTTTATGGAATGCTATGTTTCATCCTTAAATATTTGATAAATTCAGCAGTGAGGCCATTTTGGCTTGAACTTTTCTCTGTGGGTTTTCTTCTAAATAAATTGTCTTACACAATAATTGTAAATTTACGGACTATTGATGGGGAATGTGGTGACACAATGCATGTAGTTCCAGCACTCAGGATGCTGAGGCAGGAGTCCTGGGAGTTCAAGACCAGCCTGAGCTATATAGCAAGACCCTGTCTCAAAACAAACAAAAGGGCCAGGGCTTTAGCTCAGTGGTCTGACACCTGCCTTGCAAGAACAAGGTCCCTAGTTCGATCCTCGTTAACCACGGACAACAATACCCGCCATGGTGACTCACACCTATCATCATTCAGTACCACATACCATAGTGCTGGGCATAGTGGCTCATACCTGTAATCCCAGCACTCAGGAGGCAGAGGCAGGAAGATTGCTGTGAGTTTAAGGTTCGCCTGGACTACATAGTGAGCTTAGGACCAGCATGAACTGCAAAGCAAGACCCTGTTTCAAAAAAACCCAAAAATTAGTTGAAAAAATTTACAACATTTATTGGTACATTTTCGACATATATAATGATACCATTCATCATAGGGAATTTGTACCTGTACATGATATAGCTTGTTTTTTTCGTCCCTCCTCCAACTCCTTTTCCCTTCCTTACTTTCAAAAGCAAAAAGAAAAGTAATGAAATACTTATACATGCTGCAGCATAAATGAACTGCATCTGAGGCACATATGGTATGCTGTTTCCTTTCTTTTTTCCCTTTGTGTGTAGGCAGGCCATAGGTAGACTTTTTTTTTTTCAGACAGAATCTTGTTTTGTAGCCCAGGTTAGCCTCAAACTCACAGCAATTCTCCTTCTTGTACCTTCCGAGCGTGCTGGGATTATAGGCGTGAACTGCCACACCTGCCATTGTAGTATGTGGGTACCAGGTATCAAACTCAGGGCATTGTGCTTGCCAGGCAGACACCAGAACCACCCCTGCCAGCCCGATAAAGAGTTTTTGGTTGCCTAGATTGCCAGGAAGGAGAAGAGGAATCACCGGTAATAGTTATGGGATTTCTTTTTAGAGTGAAGAAGATGTTCTGTGATTCCATAGTGGATATAATTGTGCAAGCTTATGTACAATAGTGTCTTTAAATTTTTCAAAATAATAGTAAGAAGGGCTGGGGATTTAGCTCAGTGGTATTGCACCTATCTTGGAAGCACAAGAGCCTGATTTAGGTCTCCAGTAGCACAAACACACAAAAATTACAGTAAGAGACACACTACCATTAATTCTTAAAATACCCCCCTGCTCTTTCTGAGGCAGTTCTGAAAGTTCTTCCATGAGTGTCTTTATTACCTATGTTGATGTGGCTGCCTTGATGGCTGAATTGATTCAGAACCTTTCATGGTCATTTGAACTTTGGGAAGAGCCAGAGCCAGACCTGGATAAATTAGTAGATGACACACTGCAGTATTTTCATGAGCCTGCATTTCTCTTAGGTGTCATGCTTCAGAAAGACACCGACGAAAGAGAACTTCAAGAACTGCTTCAGAAAGAGCAAGGGAATAAGTGAGGGAGGACTGGATATGGCCCATAATTATTATCACAGCACGTGGGAGGCTGAGTCAGGAGGATCACTGCAAGTTCCAGGCCTGCCTGGGCAACATGGCAAGTTACGGATGAGCCTAAACTATATGAGACTTTGACTTAAAAAAAATCCACAGAAAATGCAAGGAGGAGGCTTTGGAGGGGTATAAATAGCAGTGAGTCTAAAGAGTAGATTTATAGTATTTAGATTATACAATAATTATTAACTAGATGCATTGAAATTTATAATTTATGTCCTCAGTTGTACACATTCTGTGTGTTCTAAGATGCTAAATGCAAATGGACTGGACAGTGCAGGTACAGAACATTTCTGTTATCATAGCTAGTTCTGTTGGGCAGAACTATTCAAGAATAAACGTCTTGGCCCAGGGATTTAGCTCAGTGCCTCCATCGCCTCAATCCTTGGTAACCACATACAATGCTGAGCGTGGTGGCTCACGCCTGTAACCCCAGCACTCGGGAGGCAGAGGCAGGAGGATTGCTGTCAGTTCCAGGCTTGCCTGGGCTACATAGTGAGTTCGGGGCCAGCCTGAACAAATGTCTCAAAGAAAAAAAGAATAAACAACTAAGGAGTTAATATAGCTCACTGATAGAGTGCTTGCTTAACATGCGTGAGGCTCTAGCTTTAATCCCCAATACAGAAAGGAGAAAAAAAGAAAATAAATACTTTGGCCTGGAAATGCAGCTTAGTGTCTAACAGTGGAGTACTTCCTACTGTGTGCAGGGCTTAAGTTCAGTCCTTAGCTCTGACAAAAGCAAACATTTGGTTTAATTCATTAGCCATGTCTCATTTTTTAAAGTTGTACAAATATAGAAATTATTATACACAATTATAATTATAAAATATAAATTATTATAAAAATTAAAATCTGAAGCGCAGTGCCAATTTTCCATAGACTTGTCACCTGTTCCAATACCTGATCCAGCAGTAAGCAGTGTTTCTAGGAATGGTGGAACATGCCTATAATCGCAGCACTTGGGAGACTGAGGCAGAAGTATCCTTGCCAGTTCAAGGCTAGCCTGAACTACATAGCAAGGCCATGTCTCAAAAAAAAGAAGTAAATACTGTCATCCATGTCCTGTTTATCTTTCCAGACTCTGTTGAGTACTTTTACAAGTATGAAAAAAAATAAAACCCAAGTATGTGTATCTCTATATTTAGATTATTTTCCATTGCTATTGATAATGTTGCTAGGGTAGTGTTTTTAAGTAACCAAGTTCTTGATTTCTTAGAAACTCTTATGCATGAGCTTCTGGCACTCATCTGAGTTCATCTCTTTCCTAGGTGATGCTGGGAGCAGAACTCCCAAAGACCAGAAGGTGAGACCAGAAGGGTGGGTAAAGGAAGACTGAGAGGCAAAGAGGTGGGAATGGCTGAGGCTTGGCTGGATATGGAGCTCAGTATCAGAGCATTTTTCCTAAGATGTAAGAAGCACAGAGCTTAATTCCCAATGCTGCAAAAAGGAAACTTTTGGCTTGACCATTCATGCAATTTAGCCATCAACACATTCACCCTGTGATCAGCCATGTGAGCTACAGTCCTCTAATGGACATTTCAAGAATGTAGATGAGCCCTGAATGTTTCATGGAAGTAAAATTTAAGAAGGTTCAGCTAGGGCCAGGGAGTTAGCTCAGTGGTTCCGGCGCCTGTCTTGCAAGCGCAAAGGCCCGGGTTCGATTCCCCGGTAACCACATAA